>JAKTYB010000114.1:0-32856 GCA_030561725.1 Grinbergsozyma bentonensis
CAAGAGCTCAATGCGCTAGGGAAGGGAAAGGTGATTGCCTTCCAGAACGATGTTTCCTCTCGCAAGGGCATTGAAGAGCTGGTAGACTACATTAAGGCCAACGAGACAGAGCTTGACATTCTTGTCAACAATGCCGGTGTGCTCAAGGCTCTTGATCCCAAGCCTGCTCCAGAGGGTGCGTCGGATGCCGAGGCCATCTCGCACAAGTACTACAATGACGATTGGGCTCTGTGGGAAGACTCATTCCGCATCAATACTTATGCGCCCTACTTCTTGTCTTTTGGCCTGCTGCCACTACTGGCCAAGGCGAGCGAAAAGGGCGAGGGCCGAGGAAATATCATCAACATTGCGTCAATTGCGGGTCTTCAGATTGTGGGCGGAAACCAGTCGGCTTCGTACCAGTCCTCGAAAGCTGCTGCGCTGACGGTGACTAAGCTGATTGCCAATCGTGTCAAGGGCCTCAAGGTGCGTGTGAACGGCATTGCACCGGGCGTGTTTGTGTCGGACATGTCCTCAGGCATGCTGGCTGCTAATCCGGATGTCAAGGACACGATTCCGCTTGGATTTGTTGCCGAGAACAAAGATCTGGTTGGCCTTGTTTTGTACCTGTCGTCCAGCGCCGGCCGTTATGCGCACGGTGCCAATCACGTGCTGGACGGTGGTCGCTTGCTCAATATTCCCACCAACTATTGATCGTATCTGTAGCTATCTAGTAAAGAGGTCTCTGTTCGTGGCGAGCAATGTTGTGCCGCCGTGCCTAGCGAAGATCGGTAGGGGCAAGTATTAAATAGCAATATATTCAAGATTATGGGAATGGAAATGTAGCAACTGGTAGCTGTACAACTTTGTGCTCGGTTTGCCATAATTCACTGCTAGCCTGCTGTAGTCCGCTGTATTTATAGAGACGTTCATTCTGTCTCAGGTCGCCCGCTCGGCTGCGTCGCGGCCCTGCGCCAGAGACTTTTCTCAAGGCACCACCCTGCAGGCTGCAGCTGGCCCAATAATGCCTGCCCCCCCGTCCATTTTTAGACAAGCTAGGAGCGCGCCTTTGATGAAAAGGCACGGCTCTCCAGGCTGCATGTATTTTGCCCTATTGGCTCGTGCTAGCCGCCTCCACGCCGTCCAACAAAGCGTCGAATAATTCCTCACTACATGCACAGCCCCGCATCTGTTACGTCACAGGGGCTCACAGACGCGCCAGCGCTGCAGCAACAAGACAAGCAGCAAAGCCCCAAGTTCCAGCTCAGCTGCTCGCGCCCGCAATCGCGCCACCGTACGCCGCAGAAACCTCGCACCGCCAAATCCGCCTGCTCTCCACATATTTTCCCCAGCGCCGCCGCCCCCTCCACCCTGAGCCCTCTTACCACCTCACACCGTCCACCCGCCCCCTTCTCTATCCTCCCAAGCCCTGACATCATATCCCAGTAGCTCATTTTATTTGGCTGGTTCCTCCCTGTCGCCTACTACCTCCCCACCTTTTTGCCCTGGTAGCATCTTGACAACCTACAACTGACTTGGCGTAAGCTTCCGTTTCCTGGTATTTTTACTCGCGTTTCTCCAGCCGAATTCTGCCGAATTCTGCCGTCTTGTGCAAATATTGGCACTTTCAATTGCCTGCCTCCCACTGAACCCTGCTCTTTTGCCTGGTTTCTTTCCAAAGCTTACTTTCCAAGCTTCTCTCCCTTACCTGCAACGCCTCCAGCCATTCACCACAATCCCCCCACTCTTCTTAGACGTTAGCTAGTCATGTGTGCAGCAGCAGCTGTGGACTCGTGGTTCTCCACAGCAAGCCAGTCTGTTTCGGAGTTCTCCCTCCGCGTCGCCAAGGACCCAGAGTATTTGCAATCAACTGCTCTTGACAAGCTTTTGCTGGATGCTCTGCCTGGCCAGTCGTCGCCGGCCAAGAGCGATTTTGTAAATCAGCTTATTGATCTCATCAGCACCAAGTATGCGGAGGTCAATGTTTCCAAACCCACTGAGACTTCTGCTTTGCTGCCACTCTACTGCAAGGTGCAATCTCAGCAGGAGGAAATCAACAAGCAGAAAGACATGGTAAACGAGCTCCGAAGTGACCTCTACTCTGCCCAATCGATGATGTTTGCCTTCACAGACTCCATTTCTCCAGACACTGCGAAGCGTGTCGTGGACACAGACCTGCTCGACCACGAGCTCACAAAGTCGCAAAACGCCAACCGAGCCTTCCAGAGAGCGCTACGCGAAATAGGTGAAGTTGTTATTGCTGTCGCCCAGGGTGACTTGTCCAAGAAGGTCACTATTCACGCACAGGAACTCGACCCAGAAATTGTTAAATTCAAGGAAACCATCAACACTATGATGGATCAGCTCCAGCGTTTTGCGCGTGAGGTAACGCGCGTTGCCACAGAAGTAGCTGGTGGCACCCTTGGTGGCCAGGCAGACGGTGAGGGAACCGTCGGTGTCTGGCGCGAACTGACCACAAATGTCAACATCATGGCTTCCAACCTTACTGATCAGGTGCGTGAAATTGCCGACGTTACTCGAGCTGTTGCCTCTGGTGATTTATCGCGAAAAATCAATGTCCATGCCCAAGGAGAAATTTTAGAACTCCAAAAAACTATCAACACCATGGTCGATCAGTTGAGAACGTTTGCGTTTGAGGTCACACGTGTAGCCAGAGAAACTGGTGTAGAAGGACGACTCGGTGGCCAGGCACAAATTGAAGATGTCGAAGGTATCTGGAAAGAGCTCACAGATAATGTCAACGCCATGGCCTCCAATTTAACAGACCAAGTTCGAAATATTGCCAATGTCACCACCGCTGTGGCCCAGGGTGATCTAACGCAAAAGGTGTCTGCCGACTGTAAAGGCGAAATACTCGATCTCAAAACAACCATCAATAAGATGGTGGACCGCTTGCAAACGTTTGCTACCGAGGTCACAACACTTGCTAGAGCTGTTGGTACTGAGGGTATCCTGGGTGGCCAAGCCAAGGTCGAGGATGTCGAGGGTTCCTGGAAAGAGATTACCGAAAATGTGAATGTTATGGCGCTCAACCTTACCACTCAGGTGCGCTCCATTGCTCATGTTACCACGGCTGTCGCCAACGGTGATCTTTCGCAAAAGATTGACGTCCATGCACAAGGTGAAATGCTGGCTCTCAAGTCTACCATCAACAAGATGGTTGATAGGCTCTCTGTTTTCTACACCGAAGTTACTCGTGTTGCAAAAGATGTCGGCATTGACGGCATGCTTGGTGTGTACGCTCAGGTTTCTGACGTTGATGGCCTATGGAAAGAAATTACTACTAATGTCAATACCATGGCTGCCAATCTTACAACACAGGTGCGTGCGTTTGCTTCAATTACTGCTGCTGCAACCGATGGTGATTTCACGAGATTCATTACTGTGGAAGCCTCTGGTGAAATGGACGCGTTGAAGACAAAAATCAACCAGATGGTCTTGAATCTTCGTGAATCTATTAGAAGAAACACACAGGCAAGAGAGGCTGCCGAGTTGGCAAACAGAGCAAAGTCAGAGTTTCTTGCCAATATGTCTCACGAAATCAGAACCCCCATGAACGGTATTATTGGTATGACTCAACTCACGCTGGACACTGAACTGACCCAATACCAGAGAGAGATGTTGAGCATTGTTCACAATCTCGCAAACTCTCTCTTGACAATCATCGATGATATTCTTGATATTTCCAAGATTGAAGCTAACAGAATGACTATTGAAAAAATTGCCTTTTCTCTTCGTGGAACAGTCTTCGGTGCACTCAAGACTCTGGCCGTTAAAGCAAACGAAAAACCTCTGGATCTTGTCTACAAAGTTGACAATACGTTCCCTGATACTCTGGTAGGAGATTCCTTCAGACTGAGACAAGTCATTCTCAACTTGGTGGGAAATGCAATCAAATTTACCGAGAGTGGTGAAGTGTGTCTGTCCGTTTGCAAAGCCGAAGACCAGAATACTGGTCACCCGGATGAAATGGTGATTGAGTTCTGTGTTTCTGATACTGGTATCGGTATTAAGGGAGATAAACTAGACATGATTTTTGATACTTTCTGCCAGGCTGATGGCTCGACTACCAGAAAGTTTGGTGGAACCGGTCTTGGTCTATCCATTTCGAAGCGTTTAATCAACCTGATGGGCGGTGATATTTGGGTGAAATCACAATATGGAAAGGGATCCCAGTTCTACTTTACTCTTGCTGTGAAGCCTGCAGGCGCCAACTTGACCCAGCTTTTGGAGTCTCTGGCACCATTCAGGGAGCATCACGTTCTTTTCATCAATACTGTTCATGAACCGGCTGTTACGAAGGAGCTTGTGGAAAATATGAAGAAGCTTTATCTTAGTGCTTGGGTGGTTCACAGCATTGAAGAAGCGCCGCTGCCAGAGGATCACTCTGGACCGAAATTTGACACCATTATTGTGGACACACTTGAGGTTGCAACTAAGTTGCGCAACCTGACACACCTCAAGTATATTCCATTGGTGCTACTCAATCCTTGCATCCCACAGGTCAACTTGAAACTTTGTCTTGATTTGGGTATCACGTCGTACGGCAACACGCCGTGTTCTGCTCATGATATTGGCAATGTGTTGCGCCCAGCATTGGAAAGCAGAGCTGCACCTCTCAATTCTGATGGTGCTAAGCAGTTTCATATTCTTTTGGCGGAGGATAATGTTGTCAACCAGAAACTTGCTGTGCGCATTCTTGAGAAATACAAACACAAGGTCGAAGTGGTTGAGAATGGCCTGGAAGCTTTCGAGTCTGTGAAGCGAAAGAAGTACGATGTGGTGCTTATGGATGTTCAAATGCCTGTTATGGGAGGATTTGAAGCAACAGCCAAAATCAGAGAGTGGGAAAAACAGAACATTACAATTCGTACTAGAACACCAATTGTGGCTCTCACGGCTCATGCCATGCTTGGTGACAGAGAACGATGCATGCAGGCCCAAATGGATGAGTATTTGTCAAAGCCTCTCAAGCCTGCCTTGCTGGTGCAGACTATTAACAAGTGTGTTCATTCTGTCAATCAACTGAGAAATCTTGCTCTGGGCCCCACCCCTGGTTCTACCATGACAGCTCAGCCCTTGCTAAAGAGCGTTGCTACTCCAGGAATTTCAATGTTGCCCTCCCCTATTGAGCAAGAGAAAGAGCTTGCGTCTAGAATCGAAGTCGAAATGACCAATGGTACTGAAAGAAAGTCTCTGTCGTCGTCACCTGTTCCAACCAGTTCTAAAAGACCCGAATATTCTCGCTCAAAGACAGTTCAAACCAGCTTGGATTTGGAAGAAGTGGACGCTCCTAATGAAACTCTCAAGAATGCCATGTCTCTCAGGAAGCACTCGTCCTAACTATTTATACTTGTAATGTATTAGCGGTTATATTTTATACAAATTATCTTTGATTACTCGCACTCAGGTTGACCTGCTATTTGATTTGGGCGGCAGCTGCCTTCTGTACAGTTTTTTTAGTCACAGGCTTGGCAGTGACTCCACGATGATAACATTGTGCAAGTGTGACAGCTAAAGTACCGACGACAATATATGAACTGTGAGCATCCGCAGGGTAGATGTTCCACGCGTACTCCTGGAGACCCCAGATTGGCGCAATAAGTAGAGGGTGAATACCAGAATCCCAAAGCATATAGGGAACAAGCCAGTAGAACCAAGCATAGAACTGGTAATGAAGAGATCGGGCAGAGATAATACCAATCAGCATCGACTCACCCAGAGCGCGGAGAGCGGTTCTCTTATCCAGCGTGTACTTGAACCATTTGGGGACAAAAAGAGCTAGCAGACCAGCTTGGAGAGCCAGGAGAGAGTAGGAAAAGTTTGAGCTCTCAAAAGTTGACTGCGAAAGCATTTTCCAGTTGACTGACCACTTGTACTCGAAGGCTCTTGAGAAATCAAAAGCGCGGGTAATGTACTCGTACCAAAAGCCCGAGCCCTCCTGAAGAAAAGGCATAGCAACTGCAAACTGAACCAAGAGAGCAGGGAGCGAGAAGGGGAGGGTTTGGTTGAGTCCGCGGCGCGACCAGATCAAAATACCGAGAGCAGGGACATATAGCAAAGCGCTCATCTTGACTCCAGCGGCAAAAGAGAACATGATAATAGAAACAGCCAAGTTTTTGTACTGCAGCGCAAGCACACCGTATAACGCAAAAAGGGTCATCCAGCCATCGTTGAACAGTCTCAGCAGGTAGATCGAGTGCAATCTCTTGGACAGAAACAGCAGAGGGTATAAAAATGGCGGCGCTGATGCATTGTAGTAGACAATGACGGTCAACCACTGCGTCAGGATATAGAGGCCACAGAAAATGTACTGTGCCAAGCGGATGTTGGTGCCTTCATTGGTCAGAGCATAGAGCCAGCGGTAGATCCAAGCATGCAGACCCGGGTAAACAAGAGGGCCAGTGTCTCCAGAGATATTGGCGTAGTTGTACTCGCCTTCTGCTACCTGTTTTGCCTGCTGCATGTAGCTAGTCCAGTCAATCTCAGTATAGTCAACATTTCTGATAATGTAGATTGAGGCAATAGTATCCACAAAGATGAGAAGGAATGCCAGTGGAATAGACAGCGCCCGATTATACGCCTGCTTCTTGATCGTTGTAATCAAAGACATTTGGCTAGTGAGGAAAGAGGGAGAGAATACACGCGCCCTTTATGTCTGATAGTGGGAGCAGCCTAGTAAGACTGCACCCACTAACGCCACGAGGGCCTCGAAGCGATAAGGGACGCATGCGTTGGGCCCAAATAGGAGAGTGGCTGTCAAAATGTTGAGGGGCGAGGAAAAATAAAGGGGAGTGATGGCTAGAGAGGAAAAGCAGACCAGCTTCTATCTTCTTTTGTGATACTTTAAGGGTTGATTTGCTGTCTGGTCAGTTTTCTGATTAACGGCTGCTGATCTCAAAGTGTCAGTGGAGGGCTGTTAGCGTGCTTTTTTCCAGTGCAGCCCCCCATTTGAATAACCGGGAAACGCAGAGTTCTGTGTACGCGCTAGTTGGAATGCACGCAATAGCCGACGTCCTAAAGGAATACTTTCCTCGCATTTCTTGACATGGGCCGATCAATTACATGTGAATCATGTTCTCATTTTCTAGACAAATCCAGCTCAGATTCCCCACAATTTTCTCAACCGCCCACACATCTGGTTCCCGCCCAGTCCAGTAGTGCCCAAAACGTCACGTGACCTCCGACACACGCTGGACCAAACTTTTCAGCTCAACTCTCACCACCACCAAATCATCCAATGGCTTGCATCTGTAATCGTTCGGTCCTGGCCCGCAGTTTGAGGCCAGTGCGATGGACATCTCCAGCCCGGATGTTCTCTTCCGAAGCTGCTCCGGAAACGACTGGTGGATCTGTTCCCGAGGAGCAAGTCGCTCCGCCTGCCCCGAAAGAAGCACCCAAAACTGTGCTCTCAGGCCTAATTCTTAGCAGAATTCCAATTGTCACTCCAGAGCCTACTTCCTTTGAATCGGCATATTACAACTACCAGAACGAGCTGGAGAGACGGCTCATGTTGACCTTCCCTTCCTACTTTTACTACAAGAAGGGTACTTTGGCGGAGCGTAAGTTTGTCGCTGCACAGACCGGTCCAGTTACTCGCCAACCAGGTGTCTACTACCCTAAGGGTCTGCCAAATATCCGCTTCAACAGAGACCGTCGTGCAAAGCAAAATGTTGTTGTGCCACGAGCTGATGCGGATGGCTCGGCAGAGGACTCTTTCTCGCGTCCTATTGCGTCCAACCCTAGAGTCACCGAGGCTGACAAATCCAACGACGTGAAGTCGCTGACGAGAAAGCTTGATCGCACTCTTTATCTCGTTGTCAAGGACGGTAAGCAGTGGAAGTTCCCCTCGTTTGCACTGGAGGCCAGAGAGCCCCTGCACGAAGCTGCTGAACGGGGTCTGAGACAGGCTGGCGGCCCCAACATGTCTACCTGGACCGTCTCCAATACTCCGGCTGCCATGTTCAAGCGTGGTGACGGTTTGAAAGAATTTTTCATTAAATCACATATTCTGCACGGCGAGTTCCAGCCCAGCAAGGGCCAGGAGTTTGCTTGGCTTACAAAGGAGGAAATTGGAGAAAAAGCAGACCAATCCTACTTTTCTCAGTTGTCAGTTGTGCTGGCTGATATCTAGTTTGTATATAGTACGAGGTGCAGGTGCATCTTCAATAGACCACCATGAAGGTAAGCGTCCAGTGCGGTGGTGGGGCCATTTATAAAAGTGAAGTGAGAGTATGGAAGTAAAGTTGGAGGCAGTGAACAATCAACTAATCAAAAAAACATCTCTTTAGTGTGACTTCACCCGAGCATTTGTCCAAAGCCCTCTCTGATCTCTCCACCCGATCTCCCCGCCAATGTGCCTGAACAAACTGGGACGGAGGGATTGCTCCACAAACGACGATTTGCCCAACACCATGGAAGCAGCTTATAGAGGAATTCTTCACAGAATCGCAAAACTGGACGCTGCTGGCAAGGTTCGCCTTGTTGCAGTATCAAAATACAAGCCTGCTTCAGACATCCAGGAGCTCTATGACGTTGGCCAGCGTCATTTCGGTGAGAATTACGTGCAAGAGCTGGTAGAAAAGGCGGAGAATCTCCCTAAAGATATCAAGTGGCATTTCATCGGCTCTCTGCAGTCCAACAAATGCAAGGTCTTGGCTCAAATTCCAAATCTATATGCTGTGGAGACTCTTGATTCGTCTAAGAAGGCCAAAAAGCTCAATGATAACAGAGAGGAGTCCTACGCTAAACTCAACGTCTATATCCAGGTTAACACAAGCGCTGAGGAGCAGAAGGCAGGCATCATCGCACTCTCTGAGGTACAAGAATTGGCGCGCTACATAAAAACTGAGTGCCCTCGACTTGAATTGCAAGGTCTGATGACCATTGGCTCGGCAGCTAATTCGAGGGCCGACTCCAGTGAGAATCCTGATTTTGCGAAACTTGCAGAAATAAAGGAAAAACTTTCGTCAGAGTTTGGTGATCTGCAGCTAAGCATGGGAATGAGCGCTGACTTTGAGCAGGCTATTAAACAGGGCGCCACCTCTGTCAGAGTGGGATCGTCCATTTTTGGTGCTCGTAAGACCAAGGAAGAGATCAAGAATACTTGAGTATGACATATAAAATATTACAAAGACATAGGCTAGAGCTGGTAGAGGGTGAACAGTGTTTTTGCCAGGAGAGGTGCTACGCGTGCGTCTGTGGAACGCACTGTCACTCTATACATGGTCCTGTCCTCGTTGGGTTCAGCTCTGAGTAAACAGCCAATGTTGCCCGCGATAGAGGTGTGAACGACACCAGCACCAACCACATTTCTATCAACTTTGTCCACGTTAGTGAGATCGCTCCAATTCAGGCCCGCGATGGTCCGATGGTCATCAGCAATAGGAGGTAATGAAGATGCAGAAAGGTGACGGAAGATGCGCTGGGATTCTCGTCCATCATCCTTGCCAACTTGCTTCCATCTACGGAAAAACTCCTCGCCAGATAGCTCAGTAGGCGACATGAATTTTTCTAGGGAGACTGGAAGCTTGAGATTTACGCTCCTTAGTGACCCTGCAAGGAAGGAAATGCGAACAGAGGGGGATTCTGCAAAGGGCTGGCGAGCATCAAAAAGAATGATGTGCTGGGTCTGTGAGTCTGGCTGGATCGAGGATTCGGGAAAGTTTTTGGTTGACACATGCAGCTCATCGTCGGAGGAGTGGTTTGTGATCTCAGAAGAAAATGATGATATAACAGACCCAGAGAGATTGTTAACAACCAAGATAATGCACCCAAGGTGCTTTCGATACTCGGATCTCAGGCTGATACGAATCAAAGAATCTTCATAGAGAATGCCATTCTGCTCGTACATGAGATGACGATACCCGCGCTCCCAGCTCGAAGAAAACAAAGAGTCCAATTTACGCTGTGCAGGAACTGGCGGTGGCGCACCATTTCCATTTGACGACGATTGTGCAGTGGTTTGAGGAGCAAGCGCTTTCTTATCACTCTGGCCATCCTTGTTGCCGAGAACCCAAGACCGCTTCTCCTCGGAGGCCAGATATCTGTGATGCAACCTCGTCAACAGTGCTGAAGATCGCTCGGGAAACGGAGGCATTTCATCACATACAACAGCTAACAATGGGAGATTTCTTGAAAGATTCAGGTATTCGTGACCACGCTGTTGAATTTCAGTGTCAATGGACGTCGAGTGATACTCAAACACCTCAATCAACTGCGGTCTAATCTCAGCAAAAAGATTCACGAACTTGATGTACGTTGATAGCAACATTCCTTTCGTAGCAATTGAGACAGTTGAAAACTTGTCATGCAGTGCGAGGAACTGTTCAATTGGAGAGGAATTTTGTTCGTCCGCAATAAGATGTCCGTATTCACCGAGGATGTATCCACCAACTCTGACCATAACTTCGTTGCTTTGAGGATTTTTAAGATAGTTCAAAACAGTTCTTGCCGAATAAGCTTGCAAGGACTCGTTGTTGACAATAATCATAATTGTACGCTGCCACACCTCGTCAGAGACATGATTTCCTGCTATGTTGATGAGCTTCAGTGAGGTATCCACATACCACTGGAATTCTTGAGCATACTTTTCTGTCAACACCGCAATTCGAATGACCATATCTTCACGTATTGTGGAGTCTGATTGGGCAAGATACTTGAGCAGCTCGTTGACAATGACCTTCACATTCGATGAATCAGTGAGACAGTACATGAGGTCAATTGCCTTTCTTCTGACGGAAACGTCGCGATCCCTGAGCGAGTGCAGAACAGTCGACAGCTTGTCTTTGAGTGGCAGCGATTCGTATCGAGATGCAAGGCCAGCAAGACAATCTAGCGCTAAGTATCTCACATTTGACTCAGCTGAATCTAAAAATTTTCCCAAAGCTCCGACAATCTGATCTAATAATGTTTCATCATAGTTCAGATGAATGGCCAGTTTGATGGCCTCAAAAAGAACAGCATTATGGGCATTGTGATGTTGAGTACTTTTGGCTTTGGTGGTTGTATCTGCCATGTCGGAGACACGAGTATAGGTTTCTTTGATAAGCTTTTCAATGATACGCTCAGTGGCTGTCGACACAATGTCATCAGTAGACTGTGGAAAGTAGCTCAGGGTTTTGAGAAGCTTCACGACAAGCCAGGGGGCAGGCACATCATAATACATATAGGCCTCATCTATCCCCTTATCAAAAAGCATTTCTTGAAGTCGACGAACCACCTTCGACTGAGCACCCTTGAAGGCATCTGGATCGTCTCTCGCCAGTGCGATTACCAATGAGACAACAGATGTTGTGACACCAAGGTCAGGGTCATCCAACAGAGCCAAAATGCGCTGCGGCCAATTTGCCGAGACAATCGAGCTATCTCTTCGATAGAGTCGCAAAATAGTCAGGGCAGCCTTCTTTCTCACAAAGTTGGATGACGTGGGGGAAATTAGCAGCTTAAAGATATCGTCTGACAGAGCCATTCCCATTGTGCGACCACCAACAGTGGCAACGCAGTTGAGAGCAAGACAGGTGTGAACATCGTTTAAAGAATCTAGATCTTTCTTAACGGAATTGACAATCATGTCCAGCAATTGGTCATTCTCATTAAGAAGCAGCGTTACTGACAAGTATCCAATCTGTTTCTCGGAGTACTTGGAAGATGAGATAAGAGATACAGACTCTGCATGGCCAAAATCCACATTGTAACCGAGAATGTACATGTATATGAGCTTACAAATGTACTTCTTCTTTTGATAACCCGATAAGTTAGGGTCGCGAAACTTTTGGCGAATGTTGGCAAGCTCTGCGTTAATACGCTTTGTCTCAGCCTCGTGCGCACGTGCATTTCGCAAATCTGCAATAAATTGCACCAACCCTTTCATGGGCTGGTTCATTGCGGGCAGTGAAGGAGAGCTCGGCAAGGGCGGTCCTCAAACGTTTGGATTATGAAAGGGGATGGTCACGTGACTTTGACTCGGCTCGAGCATTGTAGTGCTCCGCGCGCTGCGTCCCCGTTGTTGGGGCATACTACTGCAGAGAGCCAGTTTTTGGCTCATTCCTGAGCCACTAAAGATGTATATTTTTTTTGAGTCCATTTTCCTCTTCAAGAACTTGTCAACCCTAAAGCGTTCAACACGACCACGCTGCTCAGTGTTGGTACGGCGAGTTGCGATTTCTCAAAGCCCCAATGAATTTACTAAACAAGATAGGAAACATCAACTCGGCTGATTTCAAGCAGCTATATCGATGAATGTAGCACTGCCATTCACGTACTGAATGATACCAAGCAGGAATACAAGCTTCTTATCCAGTCCTTGGTAAACCAAGACTCGTATTCGTCCATGTCTGTCTCAAGATGAGTGTATCAAATACAGTTGACAAATAGGTCATTGATAAAGTGATTGTGTAAGCTTATTTCTGCTTGAACTTTTTCGGCTAGCGTCCGCATCTTTGATACAATTCGGGTCTTGAAATTTACACTGCTAACTTATTTCACGTGGCATTTACAGGACTGTGCAGACTAGCCATTGACTTGATATGAGCATTGCTAAAAACTTCACTGTTGAAACACCGCCACCATCAGCAGAATGAGTCCGTCTTGGTGATTTGGATTTAAGAGCTCATCGCGGACTAGAGATAGGAGGGTGTCACGTGCACGTTCAGTTAGGTTCTATAGTATTATAAGATTTTCATTGTATTACTCTTCAGGCGCAGAGTCAGGCGCACTGAGTGGCCCCAACTAGAATGATATTCGACAGCTTCCTTTGATTAACAAAGCTGGGTAGCTTTGTATATGCGACGCCGCACTCGAAATAGCTAGTGTTGGCCATGAAGATGGCCTTGTTTCGCCCTTTTGTGCCTAGTGGTTGCTGTTTTCATGCGCCAGTGAGAGCACGGCTGCTTATGTCCGACCGACATCCGCCCGCAAGCATTTTCGGAACACCGGCTGTACAGCGGTGCTGAAACAACGGTCAAAATGAAGCGGTTTGCGAAACTGAGCCGTTAATTTGATCAATTTATTCTAGTCAACCTTATCTCCGGTAGACCCTGCGTCAATTCTATCCGGAGAAGAGCTCTGGAATGTGAACTGGACCCTTTCTTGGTGACAGTGAGGCGGGTCGTTCCGGTCCCGCACATGCCGTGCAGAAAAAGTGGTTGGAGATGCCTGCGAACTGATTTGTGCGGCGTGTGATTTGTGCTGCGTGGAAACAGCACAGGACTTTGCAATTAGTTTTGGATGCGAGCTTTGTACCCATAGACGGTCTTACCCAGCATGTGTACCGTGTACTGCCCTGTATTTGGCCAATTATTAGTGCTCATCTCTCCTCACTGCCGTCCAGGGTGTCAGCCGCACGATGACCGATTTTGACAAACGTTGCATCGGGAAAGACACTTGCCGAGGGTGGAGATGCGGGTCTTGGGTAGCGCGACCTGGGGAGGGGCAGACGTCTCGGCGAGATTTGGATGACTGCCAAGTGCTTCACCGGCAAAGAACCACCATCTGTTTTGCAGCACTGCGTCAAAACGCATTATAAGTGGCGGGATTCAGATGCTGTCGCCGCTGCCCTTTTTTCGGAATTATCACTGCTCTGCTCAAAGTTTTGCCCTGTTGTTACAGCCGCGTCGGCCGGAAAGCTCACACTCATCCGTCGCTGCCCTGCATAGGAGCTTGTGACTAAGCAGGCGCCTCTTGGCACTCAGCGGCAAAGCACACCTTCCAGCTAGGCCCAATTCCCGACAAATGTACCGAGCAAATACAAGGATGACAGAAGCTTCAGTGAAAACTCCCCAGGCCTGCTATTTTCCTTGCTGCTCGATTACATCGAACTTTGTGCGGCGTGTTTCAGCCCTTGCTCCCTCCCAGGAGCCATGGGGAGCAGGTCCGAGATTGCCGGTATTTCGTATGCGTGTGTACGGAAGTGCGAACCCGAGGGGGATGCAAAGACATGGTATAAATAATAGGCGCCCCGCAAAGGGTTTTGGCTCTCCCTTCCAACGAAATTAGCTCCAAGTTGCACACTTGTTTATTTATTTTTCACTCATGCTCCCGCGGATTCTACTAATTTCCGCTCTTGTCTCCCTCTGTGCTGCTCTGCCGGTTGCGAGCCCTCCTCCATCGCCCCGCGTTGAGTCCCCTCAGCTGGTCGTTGGTCAGGCTAGCAGCAGCTCTTCACACGGCCCTACCACCTTGCTGGAGGTCTCTGACTTGCAAGTTGCAACCCACAATGACTTCACAGCCCCATTTGTCATCCACAACACCACTTCGCATCGTCTGAAACGCATCACAGAAAGCTCCAAGGAGTTTCTGCTGTCTACGGTCTCTTTCATCCAAAACGTCCGTGACCAACATGATGGCAAAATTGCTCAGGCTGTGACGAGTCTATTATTTTATTACGATCTGGAAAAGGCGTACAACGAAGATGTGGTGACTCTTAAGCCCTGTCTTGAGCGCAAGGTCTCCACCTTCAGCACTTTTCTGCCAGAATCTGCCGACAGCTACTACTCTTATAACCGCGGTGACGGCCTGGACACGACGAGCTCTGATGAAATTGACGGAGCTTTGCCATGGGCTAATGTCATCACCCCCGATGGCGTCTTTGCACATTCCTCTCTTTCTATCACCACGCTGGCGAACAAGACCAGAATTCTGCATGTCACCTCTGAGCTGCTTGACTATTCCCCTGAGGTGCTCGAGTTTTCTCTGCCACCAGTTTCCAGCCATTTGTACGATAGCACAGTGTCGTGGCGCAATTTAGTTTTGCAGTATTACCGCGGCTCAACGTCGTACAGCAAGTCGATGGAGCTGGCAGATATGAGCAAGGCTTTCCTGTTCCCGGTTTCTGGCATGCTTTCTTTTGCTGTCATTGGCCTGTTCGTGACGCTCCTCGTTGGCAGCATCTATAACTGTACAACGGCTGGCGATGCGGAGTACGACGGGGACGAAGAATCTCAGGCAGGGGACTACTCGCCTGTTCTTGGGGAGAAGAGTGGCCCAATCTCTCTGTAATTCGGGGCTAGTAAGTTATGCTTGTTTTGATACCTATTTTGCACTGTATATAATTTGAATTTCGTTGTTTGATTTCCATCTACTGCAGCGCCAGTTTCGCCGTTGGCTCATCAACCTCATCATCCCCACGGCCCATTCTTCCGCAATTGCGGGGATGCGGCTGTGCACTCCTGAAAACGCGCAACCTTGCCCATTAATGCGCCCTGATAGCTTCACAACTCCACAGCCAGTCCCCACAAGAATCATGTCTTTGTTGGAGTTTGCCCCGCAGTTTGCGATTATTCTGGCTGCCGAAAAGGATGCAGCGAAAGCCGAGGCTCAGGCCACAAAGCTCATTGCTGCTCTTGAGGCCCACAATGTGCTTCTACAAGTCAGGGCTGGAAACGTCAATGAGGGCCCGATTGTATTTGCTAAGTGCTCTGAGTCAGCCATTTTGAAAGGCCTTGAGAAGGACGAACTCAAACAGTGGCTGACTGCTGCTGAAAAGGGAACTGCTGCGGGTGCAGAGACCACACCTTCGCTTGACAAGATCTCCGAGGCCACAAAAACACGCGTTTCCTATGACCTTCTTCGCTCCATTGTGACACCTGGTGCTAAGGAGTGGGCTTTTGTCACCAGCATTTACCCCGTGCATGATTCAGAGTGGAATAAGCGCTACATGACCACAATTGGAAAGCGTCTTGTACTAACCGACAATGACATTTCCGATATAAAGGATAAATGGGGTGAGAAGGTGGCTCTTTACTTTTATTTTCTGCGCTTCTTTTTTTATTGGTCATTGGCTCCCGCTGCATTTGGTGTTCTCTGTAACATAGCTTTTGGAGGCTTTTCAGGCGTGTTCGCTATTTTCAATGCTCTTTGGGCCATCGCTTTTGTTCAGTCCTGGAAATACACTCAGAATAAGCTTGCTGTGAAATGGAATACCAAGGGCTGTTCCGGTGTTTTCGTTGCAAATCCAGACTTTAGGCCCTCTGCCACCGTCGTTGACCCGGTGACAAAGGAGAAGGTTCCCACCTACCCCGCTTGGAAGCGTGCTATCAAAAAGGTCTCTTTTATTCCCGTTGCATTAAGTGCTATCGCTCTTCTTTTTGGCCTTGTATTCACTGCCTTTTCCCTGGAAATCTTCGTTGTCCACCTCTATGCTGGTCCGTTCAAGTCCATTGTGTCACTGGTGCCAACTTTTGTGGTCATCGCCTATATTCAAGTGGCCACCATTATCTACACAAAGGTTGTTACCTACTTTACTCTTTGGGAAAATTATCCGTCTGAGCAGGAAGTTGAGCTAGCTAATACTCAGAAGTCATTTGCTTTGGTATTTGTTTCTCAATTTGCAGCTCTGCTACTCACAGTATTTGTCTACTACCCCTTTGGCAAGGAGCTTTTGCCTCATTTGCGGGTCATCAAGCGCAGCATTGACTCCGTCGCTGGACATTACTACCAAGTGGAGGTTCATGACCATGATCAAATCTCTCTGAATGCTGATCGTCTTAGCACTCAAGTCTTCTACTTTACGGTCACGGCTCAGATTGTTGCTATCATTGTTGAAAATGTGGTGCCTTTTGTAGTGAAGAAAGTCACTGTCCTCATCATTAACAAGCTCAATGGCCCGGCTGTTTATTCGGATGATCCTAAGGAGAAGGCGTATCTCGAGAAGGTGAGAGATCAGGCCTTTTCACCTGTTTATTCTGTTCATGATGACTACAGACAGCTGGCTGTTTTGTTTGGATACCTCGTCATGTTTGGAGCTGTATGGCCATTAGCGCCTCTGGCAGGGTGCTTCTTTATTTGGATTCAAATGAAGACCGATTTTTTGAAGATCTGTCTCATTACAAAGGCTCCCGTTCCGCAGCAAGCTGAAAATGCCGCGCCATGGGATACCAACCTTGTGGTTCTTTCGTGGATTGGATCTTTTGTTTCCAGCTCTATCATTGCCATGTTCAACATCCCGGCTCCGTACAACACGGGTCTGTTGGGCGCTGGAATTGTGATCTTGGCTGAGCATGTCCATCTTGGACTGTCTGAGCTTGCCTCTTGGTTCTTTTCTCTCCTGGACACTGAAATTGATGAGTCATCGCTGTCGCTTTTGACTCAGGAGCTCAACAAACGGCAGAGCAAGTTTGCGGCAGCTGGTTTCTCTTCTGAAGTTAAGAGAACTTCGCCGTCTGGTATCTCTGACGTTAAAGCTCAACTGGCTAAGGCTCTCAATGAGCCCAAGAAGGTTGAGAAGCCAAAGAAGAAAAGCGAGTAATGGCTCACAAATTATTTACTATGAGTTTATTCATTTCCACAAAGTGGCACTCAGTGTCATATTCAAAATAAATTTTTAGACTCTATTAATATTATACCAGCAGCTCGCCTTTACCTTCGTCCAGGTAGTAAGCGAGACGATCAAGGTAAAGCTGAGCCTTCTTTTCTCCGCCAGGAGCAGTGACACGAACAGTGACATCGAGAGAATTCTGCAGCTGAGAAGATTTAGAAATGCTGGGGGCTGCCAGCAGGTCGTAAATATCCCTGGATCTGACAGACTTGGCTTGCTTCTGTGTCTTGGGCAGAGCTATGGTTACCTCAAAAGGAGCTTTGTATTTGGGAGCAATCAGAGACTCGAAAACCGGGTCATTAAGAATGCTTTTCTTGGGCTTGGAAAGCTTAGGCACGTCAAGAAAGGCCAGCTTGGAAGCCTTGTTGATCAGCTTGTCCAAGTTCAGGGAGGCACTAAGAGTGGCAGAGACAGTAGCAGTTAGCAGCTCCAAAGATGAGAGGTCAATAGAAGCAGAGAAGGTAGGAAGAGACTTCTTTTCCGGTTTGGCGGCGTCTGCGGATGCATCCTTCTTTCCCTGGGGAGCGGCAGACTCGGCTGGCTTGATCTTAATGTTTGAGAGGTCGAGAGCCGAAATCTTTTTAAGCTCCGCATTGAGAGTCTTGATGTGATCTGGAGAAACAGTGCCAAGATATGCAAGAACGTCACCCTTGAGAATTCTACCCTGGGGGCCCGAGGCGGGGATTTTTTCGTAGGCATCCTCGACAGAGATGCCGTTTGCCGCCAGCAGGTTGTGAACTGATGGAAGAATCATCTGATTGGGGTTGGCCTTGGCACTAGTCGAGGCATCACTAGAAGCTGGAGAAGGCTTTTTCTTTGGAGCATCCTCGGCAGGTGGCGCGGGTTCCTTAGCAGAACCATCGTCAACTGGTTTTGCACCCCCATCCTCAAGGGCAGGATAAGTGAGACTCGAGATGTCATCGCCTGGCTCAGCCAAGGCGGCAATGGTCTTGCCCACAGGAATTCCAGACTCGCCAGCTTGGACGTAAATCTTGGCAAGAATACCATCGTCTGCTGCCTCGACATCAATCTGGGCCTTGTCAGTCTCAACCTCGAGCAGAACGTCACCAGCAGAAAATGAATCTCCTTCCTTGAACTTCCATGCAACGATACCGCCCTCCGTCATGGTTGGCGACATTGCCGGCATGGCAAAGTTGGATGCATCCAGCAAGCGGGAGGAGCGCGTGAAACCTGTGTTAGTGAATGGAAAGGACAAAATAAACCACAAGAATCTGTCACATACCTCTAATTCCTACCCCTCGGGCTACCCGCAGACGAGCGATATTTCTAAGCATCAGTTTTGCAGGTCAAGAAGTTGAGTTGAACTTTTGTTGAGTACCGGCTTATGGGCTTATGTGAGCTTAATGTGCCAGCCGTTCCAAGTGGGGGGAAGTTGCGCAGAAGCTTCGGAAAAACCAGGGTCGGGGAGTTACATGGCGGGTGGTGAGGGGAGAATAGAAGGAAGTGCGCTGGGGAGGCTATCTGTTTGAAGTGCAATAGATTGCATAAAGATCCTTTAAGCCTATTTTCTTGATTTGTTTTGTCACCAGAGAAGGCCACCGTTTTGTTGCGCCCTTTCCCCTCACGCCATGAACCCCTCCCCAAAACGATTTATTCCGGGCCATCCCCAATGTGGCCGACATAGGCGTCGCCGGTAACCGGCCCTGGCGAAATCCGTGAATTTCAAAAACAAGAGTTCGAAAGCAGGCTCCCGAACGATTGGTGTTTACGTTGTGTCCAATGTGGCAAAAGAACGACTTTTGAATAGCTAACTGCACTATCGGGGTTTGCGGGAAGCAGCACCCTCCGCCGTGACCCCCACGCTCGACCCATATGCGCAATTCCTCCAGAAAAAAACGCACTTATCTGATCTGGCTCCTCTAATGGCATCTTGGCCTGCCCGCATCAACAGCTCACTTCCGTAATGCTAATTACTATGCTACATTAAATATACACCTACAGCTTGAGACTGGCGCCGCCTACAACCGCCTGGCTCTTCACAGCCTTACCTGTAACATCGCGCTTCTCTCCTCTATTGCCAATGACAGTGACATTGCCCTTCTTGAGCGTATTCATCACCGCATCCTTAGCAGTAGGAGCCTTAGCCTTTGCAGTTGCGCTCTTGTGAGCCTTGTGCTTTCTTCTCTCACGCGCACGCTCCTCCTTGGTCATCTCACTTCTGGCCATTGGCAGCTTATCAGCACCCACAACAAACGACTTGTCTTCTCTCTTGGCAGACGGGTCGTAAATTTCGTGTGGCGCAAGCATGGTCTCGTTGGAGGTGGCCGTGGGCTGTGCATCCTCCATCGAAATCGTGGGGGTATTGGCAACAATGGTGAGAGACTCTTGTGGAAGTTTGGGCTTGTAGGACCAGGCGCACAAAGAATCAAGGCGATTAGACAGTTGTTTGTAGTGTTCAATGATATCTCTGTGAGCCTCGTCAAGCTCAATGGCCTGCTTGGACTGATAGCCGTCCTGTTTTTTGAGAATGTCTTCTTCGTAGAGCTCACCAAGTGACTTTTGAGACTTGGAATCTTCGATTTCATAAGAGGCTTTGGGCCTTGAGCTTTCACCACCAGGGATGCGTCTCTGAAGATCATCAAACTCGCCAAGCTTGATTCTACGCCTAATAAGATCTTCCAGTTCCTCGGTGACCTCCTGTGTCATGACCGGAACGGGCTTGGATCCACGCTCGAAATCCAGTTCTCTATCAAGAAGAGAGTCCTGTGGCCGGGCTTTGGCTTTAGCCTCACCACGCAAGGCCCAGTCCTTCTCGTCGACGTTTTCATTTTCGTAGCGCTCGATTTGCCGTTGCAGCTCTCGTTTTTGTTTCTCGAACGATGAAAGGTTTTCTGGCTTTTCCTCTTCGTCATCTTCTTCATCAAAAAGATCCTTCTTCATGGCTGTGAATGCATTTTCATAGAATTCGCCCTCGTCCTTCTCGATAGGCTCTTCCTCCTCCGCCTCCTCTTCTTCAGGTTCACGAACGGAGGGTCTGAAGATCTTTCTGCGCTTGGCCGGAGCAAAAAAGTCTTTGAATTTGATGTCTTCATCATCATCATCTTCTTCTTCACCATCGTTTTCTGCTTTCTGAGTCGAAGCAAAGTAGTCGATTTCTTCGTCATCGTCCTGATCTTCTCCGTCGTTGTCTTCTAAGGCAAGCACCTGTTTTTGAAACGACTCAAGGTCAAAGTGGCCATCGTTCAAACCAAACTCGTCTTTCTCGATTTCAGGCTCGTTGCTGCCTTCTTCATCCTCCTCTTCGTCTTCTTCCTCAACCTCCTCCTGGTTGTTATCTTCGTCCTCATCGACAAAGTCATCAATCATTTCGCCATCAGAATTCAGCATAGCTTCATCCATAGAATCGACTAGTTCCCCAGCCTCTTCTTCATTGTCTTCCGCTTCAGACTCGTCGTCCTCGCTCATCATATTGCTGGCGTCAGATTCAAGCTCCTCCGAATCCTCGCCCTCGATATCATCTGTCGAATCTCCCTTAGCTCTCATGACCTTTTGAAGAACTCCGTCAGCTACCAGGCGTGCCTGTGCCCAGACCTGCTCAGCATCCAGGCCATCAATAAAGATTTCTTCCATCACAGAATACTGCTTTGCGATGGGATCCAGCGAGGCCTTGACAGCAGCCAGAGTCTGCTGGGCCAGATCACTATCTTTCAATAGTGCCTTTTCAGGGTGTTCCAAGAAAAAGCCTGCAACATCCATCTTTTTAGTTTCTTCTGTGCGAGAAAGATTGGTTTCTGCAAGATTTGATATTTTTTTTGGGCTCTCAAATAAAATATTTCAGCCGCACCTGTCTCGCCTGTCTGGTCAAAATCACTGGTGAAGGAACAAAAACAAAGCTACTCGAAAGGGGAGAGACGAAATGGTGAAAGATTCGAAAAAAATCCTCAGTCAGAGTGCTGACCAGGCACTCAAATCTGGATCTCTTAATGTTTCTAGTTTTGTTGATAGTCGAACCTTTGAGATCCGAGAGCTGGACGCGGCCATGCTGAGGTCGAGAACCTCGACGGCCAAGAGAGCTTTCCAACTTGTTCCGAGACGTTTGCGTCGGAGAGCAGCCTCCCACAATGTCAAGAGAGTTCCAAAACGGCTTCAAAAACGCGCCTTGCTTGAAATGGCTGATGGGCCAGCTGTCAAACGCCGAAAGAAGGATCGTTTCAAGGAGGACGCAGAAGATGACGAACCTTTGGAGCCAACTTATGAGTTGAAAGACTTGACAAAAATAAATGAAATGGCGGTCCCTCCTGTTCCCAAGTCCAAGAAATTTGTCAAGCGCTCAAAGGCGGTGGTTTGGCTGCCCACACACCTCTGGCAAGCCAAGCGGGCTCACATGGAGCGTAAGTGGGGTTATTCACTTGCTCTTGCACCAAACGAGAAATCATATCGGGTAACACATCGAATTTTGAATCGTTCCTCCGCAGCTGCTTCGGCGATGGTCTGGGACACATCGTATTTCTGCACGTTTGTCGTGAGTGGCCCTACACAAGAACTAGAAAGGGTCATCGAGAGTGTTGCTGGAAAAAGCGCCGCTCACGCGCCAATGTATACTTCGGGGCAGAGAGCGTACGAAGGTACCAACAACCTAGGCCCTGTATTGGTGGTCTGGCGACCTGCAGAGGGCTCTGAGCAGAAAATGGTCCTTGTGCGCGTTCACCCTTCCATGTATACGGATACCTTTTGCAGGCTTGACTCCGAGTCTTTAACCGTGCAGGACTGTAGATATTCTATTGGCGCAATTGATGTTGCAGGAGCTAAAGGTCTGGCAGCTCTGACTTCTGTGCTTGAGCCCATGTCCGGCACGATTACTGAATTTTGGAAATCCCTGGCGAGTTGTGTGAACCCAGACTCAATTCCTCACCAGAGTGTTATCAATCTAAATGAAGTTCGCGACCCACGACTATCCTTCCCGAGAGCCAAGTCCAACTATAAAAACAAGGAGGTGGGCCAGCCTGCCTGGCACAAGCTGGAGAAGCAAGACCAGAGCAAATTATTTATTTTCCAGGAGAGGAGCAGCTGTTTCAAGAACTACATGACAGTGCAAGAAATTGATAAGAAACGAAGCGTTCCTGGTAAGCCTATTGAGCGCAGCCCACGAGATGCTAAGTTTCCAGCCATTATTATCCGTCGCTCTTCAACCGTCAACTACGCTAATACTGAGTTTACCGTACTGCTTCCATGGTACTGGGTCATGCCCGTATGGTTTTCGCTATGTCATATTGATAATGTCTTTATGGGAGGTGAAGAGCAGCTGCACCAACTCTGCCAGGAGAGACAGACTTTGTTTTTTCCAACTGACTTTGTGGGCACAACAGCATACACGGAGTACAGTGCGCGTCACAAGAAGGAGCTTGAGAAGAAATGGAAAGGAAAGCCAGCAGGAAAACGGCTTGGTTTCAAAGACGAAGTCGGCGACCCTTTCAGCTGCGACTGGACTTTAATTTCTGATCCTGTTGTGCCTGTCCGTTTCACAAGTGGAAAACGGCAACTCGAAGAACTGGCTAGGGTGTTCCAAGATGGAAAAATAGTTGGATATGTGACTAGTGGCTGCTTCAATCTCGCGGTTGGCAAGTCGACAGCTGTTGGCGCTATCAGCTCCTCTGCAGATTTGGCACGCAGTGTGCAAGTGCGCAACTGCGGCCAGAGTCACTTGGTAGATGCCGAGGCAACAGCATTTTGAAGAGGTGGGCTAGCAAAAAAATAATTCATTTATGGATATCTAGCGAGAACTAAAACTCAGTAAAGAGGTTGGCGTACGGATCCTCGCACTCAATGCCATAGTCAAGCTCCTCCTCTGGATAGCGGTCAAACAGGGAAGCATCACCGACGCCAGGCTGGATTGGCGGCTCATAAGGAGTCTCAATGTCTTTGGACAGCAGTTTTTCCCAGATAACCTCCGAGAACCATGGGTGGGTTTTTACATCCTGAGTGCCGCCTTGCAGATTTCCGAGGCGGGCTGAAAGGTCCCTTGTGATGAGCCTGCGCAGCAGGTCGACAGCGTCTGGATGCAGATAAGACGGGTACGAAACCCGGCCAGCCAGAATTTTTTCGTACGTCTTCATGGGCGTATTGTCGTAGAACGGAGTGTATCCGGTGAGCATTTCAAAAATGAGAATGCCGAGCGACCACCAGTCGACCGATTTATTGTAAGCCTTTGTCGTGACAACCTCTGGGGCAATGTAGTCTGGGGTACCACATAGAGTCCAGGTCACGTCCACCACCTCCTTGGCGAAGCCAAAGTCTGTAATTTTGATGTGGCCGTGCTTATCAAGCAAAATGTTTTCGGGTTTCAGGTCGCGGTAAATAATGTTGTAGGAGTGCAGGTATTCGAGGGCAAGAGTGACCTCGGCGGCGTAGAACTTGGCGACTGGATTGGGGAAGCGCTGGGATTTGCGGAGTAGCGAGAAGAGCTCGCCGCCCTCAATATAGTCCATAACCATAAACAGGTTTCTGCCGTCCTGAAAGGTACCCCAGAGGCCAATTAGAAACGGATGTTTGACACGCTTGAGCATGCGGCGCTCGTCGTTTGTGTGCTCAATCTGCTTCATTTTGACGACCTGGGCCTTTTTGAGTACCTTGATGGCGTAGTAGCGGTTGTTGTGGACGGAGCGGACGAGATGGACACGTCCAAAGGACCCAGTGCCCAGGGTGCGCTGGAAGTGGAAGTCCGACAAGGAGTACTTGCCTTTGGATTCTGTCTGCTGCTGCTGGACATGTGCCGCCGCGGTGTGTGTTGTGGAGGATGCAACCTGCTGGTGGTGATGCTCGGCAGTGCCTGCCGAGTTGGCCACCTCTGGGGACGCCTGCATTGTGCTTGTGCCGTCTGGAGAAGAGCTGTTCTCTGCCACTGTGGTGGAGGAGGACGACGAAGTGGTGGTGGTGGTGGTGGTAGTGTTTGGGTCGGCAGCAGTAGCAGCACTGGTTGTGGTGCTGCTGCCTTGTTGTGCAGCTGGGGAAATTTGCTGGTTGGAGACCGAGGAGGGGGCCTGCTGGCGGGAGTTGCTGCTGCTGGTTGGGGCCTGCTGGCTGGGAGGGGTCTCCTGGCTGGCGGCCTGGCCTGGTTGGGAGTTTGTGGAAGGCTGCTGCGGGGAGGCTGGGTCTTTGGTGGGGGTAGTGGCCGGGGGAGCAGCAGCAGCAGTAGACAATGGCACCTGAGAGGCTGGCGCGGCAGCCGGGACAGTTGGCGGATTGGCTGTATCATGAGAGATACGATTCATTGCCTCGTCGACATTCGAGGTAGCCGGCGAAATTCCACCGGCCAGAGCACCCGGGGACTTGGGCACCTGGAGGGAGGACGAAGAGGTAGCATCAAAGGAGTACGATTTGTCGACCTTGTTGGCCGGTTTGTGATGGCTGCTAGACGACAGTGTCGACTTTAGAAGCTTGTTTTTAAGCTTGTTGATGCTCACCATGGCAAATAAGCACGGTTCGATTTAAATATTGTGGAGGAGGGGGTCTGGGGATGGCTCAGTGCAAGTTTCCATGACTGGTGTGGAGAAGCTGCCCTTGGAAGCACACATGTCGCTGCAGCCTGGCGGAGGGAGCCCAATAAGGAACGCGGCAGACCCACTGGCTTGACCTTGTGTGGAGGCAGCAGGGCGAACTGGGAGGGGGGTGGACTGCCCACATGGGCGAGCAGGCTTCTTGGCGCCGGGCGGTGCGTCGCACCACCTACACCGCCCGGAGTCTGCTTACAGGTGCATGGAAGGGGGCTGGTTCGGGGTGAAGGGACTGGATTGCTGGGAGGCCAGTGGCTGTGGATTGCGGATTTGGAGAATTCTTGACGTCAGAGGCCGGGAGGTCCGGAAATCACTTGTTAGTGCTCGGCTGCTCGGCAGGCAGCCGTGCGCTCAGCCTTCCGGGCTGCCGTGCACTTTCAAGTGCAGGCAACAAGGCACAAAAGAAGCGCCTGTCATTGGCTTGCGTGAGGTTGCCTTCCCTAAAACGTGCACTCGGCTAGTGACATTTGGTAATCAGTCTGGTCCGGAAGGCCATTACGCAGCTGCGCTACGCCTAAAGTTGGCGCTCGCTTCTCCGCTCTGGTCTTGCAAACAGCCTGGCGCTCGGAAAAACTCCCTCCCGCCGCTTGCAACAGCTTGGCTCAGCCCTTGAAGGCTTGGCCTTTGTTCCCTGCATTGGGACTCCGGCAACATTTCCGAAGCATCTTGGGACCGCTCGTGGCCGTCTGCCGTGCTTAACGCCGGCGTCATTGGACCATGTATTTCAGCAATTGAGCGATGAACAAATTGAGTACACCTTGTTTTCCTCTGAGTCGTCTGACTATGCCTACCTTGTCTGCATAGATTACCACTCATTTCATTCACCCGCCTCCGTAGTGTCTCAAAAATGCCGAGCCGAACCCAGCCCACCAGCGCTTCCAATCCTCCGGCCCGCTGCCGGTGGTGAGTATTTCCTCCCACATGCATCAGACCGCGTATATCGAAGCCGGTGGGAGAGATTTTGGCGTTCGCTCTCACAGATTCAACATCTCAAAGATCTCACAGACTATATTCCCCTCACCTGGTTCGGCTTGCGCTCTACAGCCCTACCCCCATTTTTGACGCCGCAGCCGTATACTCGGTTATCCCCGGTACCGGCCATAATCATTATCTGCCACCGACAACCTTAGCCGACGGTCTCGACCCCAAATACAACGAAATCCTGGCTCGAAGCATAGGAACGACCATCGTTATCGAACGCTGCTCCCCTAGCTCGGTTCTAGAACTCCGCGCTCCCCCTTATCCCTACTCAGCGGGGCTAGCACTTGGCTAGCCTGGCGCCTTCCTAATTTGTAAGGTCTAAGCGAAATAAACGAACTGCCAATAGTCGAACCTGCTGCGCCCGGCCACTGACAGCGTGCCCATGAGCAGCACTCAGGAAGACCCTCAGCTTTACCTGAAGAAAAATAAGTTTTGCTAGGGTTTAGCTTTCCCGCAGTCCGACCCGTATTGCGCGCAAATTTCGTGTCTGGCATGGCCATCACAAAACGTTGGTGCCTAACGCTCTCTCCGCCTCAGCGGCTAATCCCTCTAGATAACGCCCAAAAAAATGCCAGCCTCATATCTGCTGCACCATCGCATCAAGCGTGCTGCCGAAAGAAGCTACTGCAAGCGCTGTGCTCGGCCTCCGATAGCTCAGCGCCGGCAAACTGTAGCCAGAGACAATAAGAAATCTGGTTTCAGAGATTTGTTCTCAAGGCCCAGTGCTGAACCCGTTTTTGTGAAGTTCCTCTCTCTTTTCCCTACTGTTTCAAACTCTCTTCAATGACATGTCTTCCTTCCAGCGCATCCATCCGGCTCACGTCGTCACTGGTCCCAGAACTTTCCTAGTAGGGCTAATCTTTATGCAGCTGTTATCAACAGGGACTGGGTCCCTCGCATGGTGAAAAGATTTATGCGTGGACAGCAAGAGTATTCAACGGCGAAAGGTTTTTCTACTCCGGGGTCCAATAAGCTTTTTCCAAGCTGTCTCGAACGCTCATGGCTTGCTGGCAACTGCTTTTTGAGCCCGCATTGTTCCTGCAATCCCCCTCCTTCCCCGCTCGCTTGCTCTCCACTCTCTTCCCCGCAAGCCCATACATAACCGCCCTGGGGCTGCTGAACCGAAAACCATCCCTCGCCTGTACATACTTTTGCAGCATCCAGCTTATCTGGATAGGGGTGCGTCCAAAGGGGCGGGAAACTGCTGCCCATAGCTTTTTTTAATATTTATATAGCATTATACACTTTTCTACCCGTCGCAGTCCTCCTCATTGAATGCCTATAGCACAATGACTGCTCATTCAGAAATCTCGCCAAGGCATACAAACATGTCAGGCGTCGTTGACGTCGAGAAGATGAACCTGAACTCAGTTCTCTCGGCCTCTCACGCACGCCCGGTTATCACCGACCATGTCCTCACAGCTGATGAAGAAATCCTGGCGGCTCTTGGTTACAAGCAGGAGACAAAGCGTGAGTTTACTCTCTTTTCCAACTTCGCCAACTCGTTTGGTCTCATGGGCCTCATCCCGTCTATTGCCTCCACTCTTGGCTACTCCGTTGGATACGCTGGTAATGCCGGTCTCACCTGGGCCTTCCTCGTCGCCAATCTCGGTATCCAGTCTGTCGCCTTTTCCATGGCCGAACTTGCCTCGGCTTTTCCTACCGCAGGTGGTCTTTACTACTGCTCTGCCGTGCTTGCAGCTCAGAATCCTAAAACCAAAAGGTATGGCCCTCTGTTCGCCTGGATTACTGGCTGGTCCAACTGGATCGCCCAGATCACATCCTCCCCGTCAATTAACTACGCTGCTGCTGAGATGATTCTCGGTCTTAAATCCCTATACGACGAAAACTTTGTGGCCGAGAACTATCAAGTTTTCTTACTTTCTTGCGCCCTCATGGTTGTTCATGCCGCCATCTCCTCCATGCCAACTCGCTTCCTTGCCACGTTCAACTCAGTTGGTACCGTCATCAACACAATTCTAATTCTCGTGGTAATCATCATTATTTTGGCGGCCTCTGGTTCAAATAGAACCAGCACCGTCGACCCGGATACTGGCTTGTCTTACCCACGATTCAACAGCAACGCAAAGGCCTGGGCTATCACCAACGGCACCGAGTTTTCCGCAGGTACTGCAGTGCTCATGTCTTTCATTGCTGTTATCTGGACCATGTCTGGCTATGACTCTGGTTTCCACCTGGCCGAAGAGTGCTCCAACGCTACCATTGCTGCTCCTCAGACCATCACTCTTACCGCCATTGTTGGTCTTGTGCTTGGCTTTGCTATCCAAATCACAATTGCCTACACAATAACTGATGTTGTTGCCATTGCTAATGACCTCGATTCGCCCTGGGTTGACTATCTCCAGCAGATTCTCTCACTAAGGCTGGTCACTTTTGTCACAGCTGTGACCATTATCTCTTCCACTACGATGTCCATTTCATCCATGATTGCTGCCTCGCGTGTGTCCTATTCTTACGGCCGTGATGGCTGTCTTCCAATGCCCTCGTGGTTTGCCCACGTTAACGTCTGGACCAAGACTCCTGTTAACGCTGTCTGGCTCAATGCGTTTATTGGCTGCCTTCTCCTTTGTCTTATCTTTGCGGGCAGTGTAGCTATTGCTGCTATCTTTTCCGTTGGTGCCATTGCGGCGTACGTGGCCTTCACTTTCCCAGTTGGTATCAAGGTCTTTTTTGCTAACGACACATTCAAGCCAGGCCCATGGCAGCTTGGAAGGCTCTCGAGACCTCTTGGTATCTTCTCCTGTCTCTATGTTGCCATCATGGTGGTTATCATGTGTCTTCCTTACATGAAAGGCTCTGATCTTACCCCTGACGTTATGAACTGGACTTGTCTTGTTTACGGTGGACCTATGTTGCTGGCCATTCTCTACTATCTTATTTATGCACACAAGTTCTTCAAGGGCCCGAAGATCAATCTCGATCTAATTGAGCTTGAAAGTGACGTTGTGGAGGGTGTTGAGGTAGAGAAGGGTGTTGCCCCAGTGACATCGAAAGTGGTGCACCGTAACCCAGATGGTAGCTACTCCCCTGAATAAGTCTTTTCGTGGCCTGTAAGCGGTCTTGCCCGCCACATTGTAACTGTGTAAGTTTTTTTGTTTGAAAATACTCATTTGAACCCTGCCAAGCCGTGCAGCGAGCAATCTTTATATAAACAGCATCGGGCATGCGTGGATGAATCTAGTTTTGTACATTAGGGTTAGCGTGATATTAAATATGCAATTGAATGCTGCGGCAGGTTAGAGTCCAAGGTACTGGAACATCCAGCGGGCGGGAAGGAACACAACGACCGGGATACCAGCATAGACAATTAATCTAGTGATAACCTCAACGTCATACTTTTGGCGGGGTTCCTGTACACGGCTCATCATGTCATCAGACTCTGATTCGCCGCTGTCCTCCTCCTTGAGGGCGCACTCATGTTTGTGGCCACGGAAATTGAGTGCCGTACCCTTTTCACCCTTCTCCTTGAGGTATTGTTGATACGCTAGAGATTCATGGACATCAGCGGTGGACTGCGGACCAACTGAGTCGGATCTGCGAGGATGGGAAAAGATGGAGCCCAGCTTCTGCGTGTCAAAAAGTACATTATCAGCACTTGAGACTGAGGGCGGCACATCCGAATATTGGGAAGCCGGGATAAAGTACTTTCTAGGCATGGAGAGACCGACGCGCTCAATAACACGGAATACTGGAGGCAGGACCTTGAAAAAGAACTTTTTGGCGAACATTCTCCAGGCAGAAATCCAGACTGTACCAAGGAGGAAGCGAAGAAGCAGCACGCGAACACCGTGGTTCTCGAATGAATAAGTGAAAAGGGGGAATGCACTTGGGCCTTCCAGGTTTGCAGCGAGACAGTACGCTACCCACTGTCCGACGACTACGCCGAGGAACGACACAGAGTCGTCAAAGCATGGACAGTTGTCAGCCGGCTCCGGATGCATGCGGATCAGGAGCAACGATACTGGGATGATCGCGAGAGTCCAGATGGATCCAGAGCGAGTGAGACGCTCCATTGCGTCTCCCAAAAGGTAGCGCACAAGCCAAATACCGGCGCCAAACGAGGCGCCGGCTGCAACGTCCAGGAAGCCATGCATGCCACAATAGAGGCGGCCAACAGCAATGGAGAAAACAAAAATGAGATTGGCAAAGTGGAGGGCCAAGGCGGTACGCAGCGATACATCGCTGATGGCAATCCAATGGGCAATGACGAGGGCGACTGACACAGCGTTGGCCGTGTGCGTGGAGGGGAAACCATACTCCAGTGCCGCAGATCCCGACATTGTAAGGCGGTGGAGCGGCGGCGAAAGCGGTCTAGGCAAACACAATAGATCCTTAATGAAGTTTGTGGCCACCACGCCAAACGCGAGGACAAAAAGGTATGCCGATCCAGTGTCGCCGTTGCCAGTCCACCAGGCCATGGGAATCATGATGACATAAAAGGTGTGGGTGCCGAGACACGCCGACAAGACAAAGTAAATGTCAAGCACCGTGTGTCGCAGCATTTTCTGCATATGGGCGAGTCTGGGGGTTTCCCAGCGCACAATCGGCAGAAACATGGTGCGTAAGTCGTATCGCCAGGGCGGCAGCACTGTCTTGTAGTAGTCCTGAGGCTTGTTTCCGGCCTCAGTATCCTTTGTGGGAGACATTTCGTACTGGAGACGCAGAGACGACAGGGATGTGCTGGAGGAGACAAAGTACAGACCGGCTGATTCCTTGCGGATGGCCTCCGCTGGGGCTACGCCAGTCGAGGCCGTTTCTACGGCAGCAGCAGCAGCAGCAGTCATATTTGCAGGACTTTTCGTGTCAATGACCAGGTGGCTGTTTGGCAGGGCTGTGGCAGCCAGTGTGGTGGTGGTGGTGGTGGTGGTGGTTGTGAGAGAGCTCGCGTCAAAGGGGAACTCTGAGGGCTGCTCAGCGGCAGCAGCCACTGGAGGCGTCAGCGGGTGCGGGGTGATGGAAGGAAAGGGCAGGATATCGGTGTCTGCCTCGCTCATTATTGGCTGGATTCCACTGGGTCCATCAACAACAAAAAAAGCCAGGGGTGGACAATGTGTGGAGAAGGAAAGTGCAGCGGGACCCTGCAAACTCTTTTCCCTATAGGTGAATCCTGGGGGCACCTCTGTCGGGTGTAGTGGTGGTGGGAGAAACGGGCGCAGCAAAAACATGCAGTGGAGGGCGGAGGGGGGCATAACTGGGCCCAACTGCCGGAGACGGCTGCAAGTGGGTGGACAGGGGGACGTTGGAATGTTGCAAAGTGATGGGGGGTTTTTACGACCTGTATTGTTTTTGTCTACGAGTCTTTGAAGCAGTTGGTTGGTTTCGGAGGCTGCACCCTGGAGCACGGCCCGGTGCTGGCCGGAAGAACCGCATGAACCGAGCGGGCCGAGCAACCGTTGCTGGCTGTCAAATAAGCTATGCTACCGCCCGGCATTGACGAAACGGGCGGCGGCTGGTGGCTGGCCTACTGGGAGTTGCAGTGCCAGGCTGGGCAGGCCTGGCTGGGCTGGCTGGGCAGGCCTGCCCAGGCTTGATGCACCCGAAGGGGGGTGCAGTGAGCATGAAGAGAGGCATTTAGCTGCATGGGGGGATTCGGCTGTTCGCATCAACCGAGGCCCGGACGGCTGCCAGTTGCCCGTGGCCCGCACCTACCAGAGACTACTGTTGCACCCTTATCGCCGGCTGAGCGGGTGGGAGAGGGGACTGGACCGTTAGTCTGGACTGATAGCTGATCTTTCATCCACTGATCTGCCTGTGTCCTGGCCTATGTTTCGAATTCCGGCTTAGCTATTCTCGGATTATGGCCATTGGACAAGCTTCTTGCCCTGCTTGCCGCCTGCCTCCCCAGCACCCACTATCTCAAACTTCCTCCACATGATATTGCCGTAACGCATGCTGGAAATGCACACTGGTGCCGCTCCGCGAATGGTCCCGCGTGTGACTCCTTGCGGGATACCTGCCTCTTTTTCAATTCCCTCTCTTTTCAGTAGCCAACTACCCCACCAGTAAGTATGGGGCCTCATGATAGTATCCCGTCTCACCCCCTGCCACCCCTCATGATATGAGGCCCGCAGTCGCCAAACTTGGTGCCGACAATCAAACTCATTTCGCAAACTACTTGCCATAAAAGTCCGTTCTCATCTACCAATAGACCTTATAATAATGAACTTCCTTTGCTCCTTCACCCGTTTCTTTCCCCCTACAGATACTCGTTCCGAGATGCTTGAGCTCCCCTGGGATGTTGTAAGTAGCTGGCGCGAGCCCGAAGACGGGCAGTCAAGACCGAGTGTTTTCGGCATCCGGCCAAGTGAATCGACCGAAAGGTCAATCTGCCTCGCCTTAACCTGCCCCGGAATCATGCGGACACCTGCTCCGCATGGCTGATAGCCTGTGGCCGATTCACGCAGGCTGCTGACTGTACACTGGGCATCGAGCCCTCGGCACCAGGGCACTTAGCTCTGCCTACTACCAACTCGAGCGGTAGCTGCATTTGCAAATGCACTAACTGCCACTCCTGATAACCGCTGAAAATGCTCTCCTCTTACGTACTAAACTCCCATACTAACCCAGCCCGTTTTCCATTCCCATCTCGCATCATTGTCCTACACCCCAGGCAATGCCAGACCCAGGGAAAATCAGACGCAGCGCCACCCCGACCGAGAGAAGCTCCATTCACGCTGAGAAACTCGCATAAGTCTGCCTGCCATAATCTTGCCTGTGCTCGTCCCTCCTACTCGCAAACCCTCCCCCGCATGTCAGCCGTTAGCCTACGCCTCGTTTGCTGCTCGTTTCGTGTTGCGTGTTCCTGGCCGTAGCTTGCTTTTTATCCCAACTCAATCTAGTTATTCCTAAATACAGCCCTGGTCAGAAGGCAAGCAGCCGTTCAGTGCCCCCAGATCGAGCACTACAATACCAACTTTCCCTTTTGCCATCCTCCACTGTCAGCCGTTTCACACAGCCCTGGGGAAAAAGCTCAACCCTGGAAACCCACAAGCTACGTCACAAACTATTTCGCCAAACACTGGAACCCCC
>JAKTYB010000115.1:0-32550 GCA_030561725.1 Grinbergsozyma bentonensis
AGATCCATGGCTACTATTTACACTATATACAATTCTGGCGTTTACTCCAGACCCTCCTTGTGCCCAGGTGCGGCCAGAGTCCCACCGCCGTAGATGCACGCATTCGCTGACATTTCCGAACAACGGCTAGGCAGTGCATGTCGCCGTTGAGGGGCAGGTAGAGAACAAATGGCCCAAAGAACTGGTCAGGATAGCACGCAAGGAAGTTGTCGGAACAATACAAAGTATCTTAGCAGTACAACGTATCAAAGAGCGTCACAGTAAAAACTCCTCAATCACTGCCCTTCTACATTTGCACTCCCCATTGACCTCGGTCTGCTGTTGGTCCCAAGCTAAGACACCTCTCGGCAACGCCCTGCAACCAACGGTGGCCACTGCAAATATTGGCAGTGACATGTTGCTACACTGGGGCTATGCGACAAGCCAGGCAAAAATCAAGGCAGTACACTCATCACTGTATCCCTTAGACTCGCACACGTCACAAGCGACCCTCGCAAGCCCCCCTCCTTCGCCTCCCATGGGCTGATATCCACATGCATGTAACGCCATACGGCTGTAGGACGCGCTCCACTGCTTTGCACACACTGCCCAAAAACTATTAAAAGGAGTGCGCGCCCCCGCCACATACTCCAGTCGTTTCCCTACAGTTTAAAAAAGATGCCTTCGGCAGAAAGCAACGACTACGACGTCATTATCGTCGGAGCTGGAATCGTAGGTCCCCCCTGTGCCGTCCAGCTCGCCAAACAGGGCCGGAAAGTGCTGCTGCTCGAGCGCGATCTTTCCGAGCCCGACAGAATCGTCGGCGAGCTTCTGCAGCCGGGCGGAATCAATGCCCTCAAGAAAATGGGACTGGGAAGTACTCTGGAGGGGATCGACGGTGTGGAGTGCCTCGGTTACCAGGTCATTTACAATGGAGAGCCTGTCAATCTCAAGTACCCAGAAGGTGCCAGGGGCCTGTCGTTCCACCATGGAAAGTTCATCATGAAGCTTCGTGAAGCCGCTCTCAACACTCCAGGTGTCACTGCGGTTCAGGCGACTGTCACAGATCTCGTCAAGGACCCCCAGAGCCACCAGGTTGTCGGCGTTGTCGTGTCCAGTAAGGGAGTCAAGAGCGAGTATCTGGCGCCTCTCACCATAATGTCGGATGGTATCACCTCCAATTTTCGCAAGAACGCTGCCAAGCGTCAGCCCAATGTGCTGTCTCACATGGCCGGCTTGATTCTGGAGGATGCTGTCATGCCGGCCCCGAACCACGGACACGTAATTATTGGCACAGACCATGCTCCGATCCTGGTGTACCAGATTGGCAAGCACGAGACGCGAATCCTGTGCGATATTCAAGGGCCGGTTCCATCGAACGGCTCCGGCGAGCTCCGCCAGTACATTGAGGACAGTGTTGTGCACCACCTGCCAGAATCGCTGCAGCCGGCTCTCAACAAGGCTCTTGCCCAGCAAAAAATTCGCGTCATGCCTGCCCAGTACCTACCTGCCTCTGTCGAGCGCATTCCAGGACTCGTCATGCTAGGCGACGCTCTCAATATGCGCCACCCGCTGACGGGTGGTGGTATGACGGTGGCTTTCAACGATGTGGTGTTTCTCACTGACGCGCTGGCGCGTGTTGAGAGCTTCGATGATCTAGAGGCCGTCAGTGCGGCCTATTCGACGTTCTTGTCGGACCGCAAGCAGTGTTCTGCGTGCATCAACACGCTGGCAGTGGCGCTCTACAAGCTGTTTGGTGCTGACTCCTTTTCGTTGCAAATGCTGCAGAGAGGCTGCTTTGGATATTTCCAGCTCGGTGGCAAGCGTGTGTCGGAGCCAATGGGCCTCCTGTCTGGCCAGTACTTGGACCCCGGGCTCCTGTTTAGACACTTTTTCACTGTTGCATTTTACGCTATTTGGCTCAACTTCAAAGACCAAGGATGGAACGTGATCCTGGCCCTCATCCAAGGAATCATGGCGCTCTACACTGCGGTTATAGTCTTTGTCCCGCTTCTGTGGACAGAGGCTACTGTGTAGACGTGGAGGCAAAAACGGATGAGTTATACTAATAGAAGCGAGACTGCGGCTTATATACAACCCCCTGAGGGATTCAATCGATTAGCAAACAAAATACAGCACTTTTTAATTGAAACAAAGCAGGCAGCCAATCAGCTCTGCCACTCAGCTCTCTGCCTATCAGCCTACCCAGATACACTATGTACATTTACTTGCCTTCGGCAGACAGCTTCCTGAGCCGCTCCTGCTCAGCAGCGACATCTCCATCAATGACCGGTTCAGCGGCATACTTTCTCAGCACCTCCTCTGGGTTTTTCCTATAGAGGGCCTCCTTGCTAAGTGCAGCTTCATGGATCTGTGCCGAGTAGCGGTTGTTCTTTGCTTCCTTGTTGGCGTAGTACTTGGCCTTGAGCTCGGGAGACAAGCGAGCAACAAGCTGCTCCTCAGTGGGAGTCGTGTAGACCATAAGGCCGTAGCCGAGACCCACGATACTGGCGCCCCAGATAATTGCTTTGAGTCCCTGCCTCATGTTGTGAAATGGAAGCGACCTGAGTGGTGGGCTTGGGAAATGCCAAAATAAATTTCCCGGAAATTTCACTCGAGCGTCTTGACGAGCACCGACACACTGCTAGCATATGAAATGCGCTCTGTTGCTCTGGCCTCGTACAAGCGGCAGTACGCTAGACTGAAGGATGCTGGTCTCAGCACTGCGGTTCGGTTTTTGGGCCCGCAGCACGAGCTGCCCCGATCTGTCTGCCTCCACATAATGTCCCCGCCGCTGCGCACAGGCACCTGTAAACACGACTATTACGCTAAAATGCGCACTATGGGCCAGTCGTACTTGGAGATTGAGTGCCTGCGGTATCTCATGGCTGGCAGCGGGCAGCCCCCGTCTTTTGTGCTGCCAACGCTGCACCTCCACTCGCAGGAGACGCTGACAAGATACGTCCGCCAGGTGGGGCTGGAGCAGGCGCTGCTTTTTCCAAGCCCGCTGATCCGCAATTCAAAGCAACTGCCGTTGCTGCCGCCAACAGACGAGCTGCGTTCACAGCATGCTGTTGATGCGCTCTATTTATTTATCGCTGCTGTCTACTCCTGGCACGGCCCCGCCAAAGCCCAGGCGTTTGTGTCTGAGCGGGTCATTGGGGGTGTCGAGGGTCTTATGAGACTTGCAGTTTAGTTATTTATTGGCTGGGTGGCCTGCGGTCACTAATTCAACCACTTTATCGGCCATCCTGCCATCTTCCACCAGCCATATATCGTCAGCCACCTACCATCGGCCGTGTCTCCACTGACTCCGTCAGGGCGTGGCTGAGAGCAACTATCGCCCGCAAGTAGCCAGTGGGTCTCTGGCCCGTAGGGGGACAGCTAGCTGACCGTCGCATTGCCAGAGGGTTCCAGGGTCTGGACTCAAGACCCCGCGGCCAAACTCTGGCAGCATTTCCTGTAGCACGTTTTGTACTGAAACAAGCCAAAGATATCATAGATTTCACCCTTATCACCTCTGTTGCCGCCCACCATTCCTCATCCCCCCCTCCTGGCCCCGCAGGCCCCCCAACCGCCTCTTTACCCGGCAGTCGCCCATATCCCCCGCCAGCTCAGCCCTGCCCAGCTAACACAACGCCTCCCCGCCATGTCGGAACTAGCTGAAGCGCTGAGCTCAATTCGCCAACAGGATGGGCTGATGCGCAAGTCCCTTGAATCCAAGAACAAGGTGATGGATGCCCTCAAGCATGCCTCGACTCTTCTCACGGAACTTCGCACCTCGGCTCTTTCCCCCAAGGCTTACTACGAACTTTACATTGCGGTCTTCGACTCGCTCTCCAGCCTCGGTCTCCACCTACGCCGCTCGCATCCGACCCATCATCTGGCTGATATGTATGAGCTTGTTCAGTACGCCGGAAACATCATCCCCCGTCTCTATCTCATGATCACCGTTGGCACGGTTTACATGTCGGTCGACGAGGCTCCCATCAAGGAGATTATGAAGGATATGATGGAAATGTGTCGAGGAGTCCAGCACCCAATTAGAGGTCTTTTCCTCCGCTACTACCTTACTCAGGGTGCCCGCGAGCATCTGCCAATTGGCTCCTCACCGGGCCCGGAGGGCAACCTCCAGGACTCCATCCAATTCATTCTCACCAATTTCATTGAAATGAACAAGCTGTGGGTACGTCTCCAGCACCAAGGCCACTCACGTGATCGCGAAAAGCGCTACAAGGAGCGTGAAGAGCTCCAGGACCTCGTCGGCTCCAACCTCGTGCGCCTGTCGCAGCTCGAGGGCATTGACCGCGAGCTCTACCGCGACCAGATTCTGCCTGCCACCCTGGAACAGGTAATTCAGTGCAGAGACAAGCTTGCACAGGAGTACCTTCTTGATGTCATTTCTCAGGTCTTCCCAGATGAGTTCCATCTCTACACCCTCGATTTGTTTCTGAGTGCGTCGCTAAATCTGCACCCTAACGTTTCTCTCAGAAAGATTGTATCCTCCCTCATCAATCGTCTGGCCAAATTTGCAAAGTCATCGACTGTCGACATTTCGACCCTAATGATTTCCGAGGCTCAGATTGAAAACTCCCCTATGGCTCCTGAGGCTGACGAAAACGAGCCAATCAAGAAATCCAGTATTGCCCCCGAAGACCCTCTTGTTGCAAAGCACCTCTCAAGGCCAGCCGAGCCTTCCGAACATGACGTACCTGATGATGCTACTGCCGTCAGCGTTGAAGAGCAGCCCGAAAGCAGCAGCTCTCCCGCTGTATCTGAGGATGTTTCCAAACCCACAGAATCCGCGCAACAAGCAGAGTCGGAAGACGTCGACAACATTTTTGAGATTTTCTGGGACTATCTGCGCACTGTGAACGAAGAGAAACCGGACGTGTCATTGCAAGACCGCGTTGAGATTGCAGTTGATTTATCAAAGCTCTCGCTGGCTGTTTACCCAGACAACACGGAGTACATCGATAGACTGGGCAATTTCATCAAATCTCAGCCGTCCTTCAATGCTGAGTCGATCGCTGCCATCAAGGACTTTTTGCTCACTCTCTTGGGTCACTTCCCCAAACTTTTGACTGTCCTCTCTATTGAGTCATTCAACGGCTTGCTCGCGGCACAGCCTGCTACTACACAGAAGGCTGTGGCTGAAGCAGTAATTACAACTGTCTTCAATTCCGATGCCAAGCTTTCAACAGTTGAAGATGCGGAAGCAGTGTTCGCTTTACTTGAGGTTCTCATCAAGTCGGAAAGTGCTTCGAAAGATGTTGTGCCTGGGGGCTCTTCCCAAGGTAAGCCTGCAACTGAGGATTCCACTACTGAAGTCTCTGCCGCCGATGAAGAAGAGCAGTCAAAGCTTACCAGAATTGTTCATCTCTTGTACAACGAAGATATTGCTGTTCACTTTGAACTACTCAACATTGCTCGCAGACACTTGACTGGTAGCACCAACAAAAAACTCATATATCCTTCTCTGATATATGGAGCGCTTTCTCTCATTCACAGATACCATCAAAAAGAGGAGAATACTGCGTCAATATTCAAGTACGTGGGTCGACTGGTTGCAGAGCTATATTCTGCTGGTTGCCATGAACTTGCCCTGAGACTTTATGTGACATCGGCGTCTGTTGCAGATCAGGTGAATGCGGAGGAGGTCGCCTACGAGTTTTATGCGCAAGCATTTACTGTATATGAGGAGAGCCTTTCTGATTCAAGATCGCAGTATCAGGCAATTTGTGTCATTGCTGGCTCTCTTCAGATGACCCGACACTTTTCAGCAGATAACTATGACACACTGGTCTCTAAATGTGCTCTTCATGGCTCCAAATTGCTGAAGAAGGCTGATCAGTGCCGGGCGGTGTACCTCGCTGCTCATCTCTGGTGGGCCACTGAACTGCCTGGTGAAGAGGAAGGCTCTGTGGAACTCTACCGTGATGATAAGCGAGTACTTGAATGTCTACAGAGAGCTCTTCGTGTTGCGGATGCCTGCATGGACGTTTCCGTTTCGACCGAACTCTTTGTTGAAATTCTCAACCGATTCTTGTATTTCTATGAGCGTGGCAACCCAGAGGTGACGGTCAAGTATATCACTAACCTCATCAATCTTATCCAGACCAACGTGCAAAACTCTGAGGATCTGAGTGGCTCTGCGCGCAAGCATTTTGAGAGAACGCTTGCTTTCATTACCAAACAGCGTGAGGTTGACGACAGATGGCAGGAGATTGTCTGGTGATGTATCTAAGTAAATTAATTTATTTTTCGAAAAGGAGCCACGGTTAGTTGTCTGAGAGATTCAAAGCCTTGATCTCTTGTTCTGGAACCGCACTTGTCTCCGATTTGCTGACGGCAGCAGCGTCTTCAGGTGGGACGGGCTGAGGAGCCAGCTCAGGACTGAGGCTGTAAGCGCCGTCCATGGCCATGGCTTCTGTGAGAGCAGACAGTGGTTTGAGACCATCTTTGGAGCCGAAAGATCTGGAACGCTCCATGTTTGATCGTACATTGGGCATGAGATCTCTGTCCTTTAGCACCTTATCGGTGATGAATGGATGCTTGAGTGCAGCTGGAGCGCTGAGACGCTTTTCAACGTCCGGCTGCAGGCAAGCAACGATGAAGTCCTTGGCGTTTTCTGACACATCTTTCCAGTACTGCTCTGGCTCGAATTTATAGTCGCCGCTCAGAATAGCCCTCATTTCTAGAGCAGAATTATCCTGGTCAAAAGGTGTGTACCCAGAAAGCAAAAAGTAGGTAATGACACCAATGGCCCACATGTCGACAGGCTTGCCGTGGCCGGTTTTCTTGAATATCTCAGGAGCCATGTAGGCCGGGGTGCCGCAGGTGGTTTCGAGCATGCGGAATTTCTCCTCATCAATAATGCGCGACAGCCCAAAGTCAGCTATTAGCAGGTCATCTGACTCTTTTGTCCGAAACAGCAGATTTTCGGGCTTGAGATCTCGGTGGACAATTCCGTGGCTGTGCAGATACGCCACGCCGGAAATCACCTTTTTAATAATGGACGATGCATCAGACTCGTAAAAGGAACCCTTCTCATATATTCTATCAAACAGCTCCCCGCCCTTGGCCAGATCTGTGATAAGATAAAGATTGTTGGCTGTTTCAAAGTAGTCGACAAGCGTTAGAATGGACTTGTGGCCCTGGGAAACCCGTCGCAAAACAATGATTTCGTTCCGCACCAGATGCTCACGGCCAGACATGAGCCTCTTGTTGATGACTTTGGCAGCGTAGGCTTTGCCGGACTTGATGTGGACGGCTTCCTTGACAACCGAGTAGGTGCCCTGGCCAAGGGTGTTGCCGACAGAGTAGGCACACTGCACTGGGGGGTTCATGTGAAAGCGAATGTGAGGGGTGCAGGCACGGTCGGGCAAGTGTTTTTAAAATGTAGTGAGTGTTGGAGAAAACAAGTTGAGGTGTCGTCTTGGAGATATGTGTGGGGAACAGGGGGGAGGGGTGCGGGCGGGAACCAGGTGGGCGGGAATGTCCGGAAGGAGCACAACTGGGGGAGAGATTCAGATTGGGGTATACTCGAGAAAAGAGGTGTTGGGTCAAATGCCTTTTCCTCAAATGCTCCTTTTCGAACTGGAAGCCTCATTTCAGATGCCTCTTTTCAAATGCTTTCCCTTGACCTTCATGTGCTCAAAAATATTCTATTGGCATCACCACTTTAGTGTGCTTGTCTCACACTCGCAAGTGCAAGTTATATACATGGTCCCGACTTGGTCCTGACCGACCCAGGCTTTTTACTCGGCCTTTTCAGCCTTCTTGTGCTGCTTGGGCGCATCAACGCCCATCTCACCCAAAATGTCTGCAATGGCCTGCTTGACCTGCTCGTTCTCAACACCCTCAAGCTCAACAGAATCCAGACGCGCAGCCACAGACAGATCCTCACTTCCATAGACATTGGCTTTCATACCAACACCGGGCATGGCATACTTGCGCAGAACCGTCAAGTAAATGTCCACCACCTCCGGGTTGGCGTCGTAGAGCTTGATGAGACGGCGCGACGTTCTACGCTCGAAATTCTCCTTGGACTTGGCCTGTGCAAACGGAGATCTAATCACCGTCCAAAGCTCCTTTCTGCGCGACAAGGGAATAGCGCCCTTGACCGGTATTTGTAGATAAAAGGCGGCACGCAGCGCAAAGTCGCAGAAAAAGTCGAGGTCGTCTGAAGTGAAGGACCGCAGCTGGACATCTGCCACAAGATCGCCGTGTGTGATTTCATGCTTGAGAGGTGCATATCGGTTCATCTCCACATTGAGGGGCATGGGCCTCTTGGAGCCGTAGTGCTCTTGCAGGTCGGATTCAACTACCTGGTCGTCTTTAGCAGCCAGGAACTGGCTGGTGAACGAGGCCGGTGAGGCTGCTTCTGAGGCGTAGTTTCTGGTCAGAGAAACCGCAGGTCTCGCAAGAAGCCTACTTGTGAGCGAGCTGTAGCCCGCGATGCTCCTGGAAAGCGCCATGGGAAACGTAGTGAGAGGAGAGGAGTTTTTGGAGGTGAAATTTCACCTGGGACAACGGCTGGTTAGTCCACTGGGACCAGTGGGCCTGTCAACTAGGAGCTACTAGGGCCCCGTGGCCTCGTCAACTGGGAGCTACTGGGGCCCAGTTGCCAGTGAGTACTGCTCACTGGGACTTTGTTGCCAGAGTGGGCGTTCCGCTGAGTATTTGTTCATCGGGCAGTGAAATTTATTTTGAAAAGTTTCGAGTCGAGCCATGGGCAAGTCAAGCAAAGACAAGAGAGACCTTTACTACAGAAAGGCCAAAGAAGAAGGATGGAGAGCCCGCTCGGCTTTCAAGCTTCTCCAGCTAGATGAGCAGTTTGGTCTGCTGACTGGCCCTAGCAGGGTGGTTGATCTGTGCGCAGCCCCCGGATCGTGGAGTCAGGTGCTATCAAAGCGACTGCCGTCGGAATCCAAGATAGTTGCGGTGGACCTTCAGCCGATGGCCCCGATCGACAATGTCACCACTCTTCAGGCCGATATCACACATCCAAAGACGCTGGCCCGTATTCTGGATCTGTTTGGCGGTGAGCCGGCCGACCTGGTCGTGTCTGATGGTGCACCAGATGTCACAGGGCTGCACGACCTGGACGAATATATTCAAGCCCAGCTCATCCTTTCAGCTCTACAGCTGGCAACAGCACTGCTTCGCCCTGGCGGTGCCTTTGTCGCCAAGATCTTCCGGGGCAGAGACATTGATCTTTTGTATGCGCAAATGGGATTCCTTTTTGAAAAGGTCACATGTGCTAAGCCGCGGTCATCTCGTGGCTCTTCTCTAGAGGCCTTCATTGTTTGCCAGGGCTACACGCCGCGCCCTGGATGGAAACCCATGTCCGGCGACGCCAGCACTGAAACATACTTCCAGCAGATGGGTCTACGGCCGTCTCTCAAAAACGACCTTACTCTGCCGAGTGCTGATGAAAAATACGCTGATGAAATGACTCGAGTTATTGAGCAGGAAGAACGCGCGGTGGCTCCGTTTATTGCCTGCGGAGACTTGTCAGGATGGGACTCTGATGCCACATATACTCTAGAAACTGGCAAATTGAGTCTGGAACCAGTGCAGAAGCCTACTGCCCCTCCTTACAAGAGAGCCCTGGATATCAAGCGGGGTTTGACACGGGCAACGTAGGAGCATAAGCCAACAGCATACATCAAGTCTACATTTAATTAGTCAATAATACGGAAGGTAGGAATCGCCCAAGTGACGCAGACCTCTTCATTCATGTACACACATTTAATTATTAGCCTCCGGCTTCATGGCAGGGAAAAGCAGAACCTCCTTGATGGTGTTGGAGTCGGTCAGGAACATGGCGATTCTGTCAATACCACAACCCCAACCAGCAGTAGGTGGCAAACCGTATTCAAGAGCGTTGCAGAAGACCTCGTCAACGAGCTGAGCTTCATCATCACCCTGCTCCTTCTGTCTGGCCTGCTCCTCGAATCTGGCGCGCTGGTCAAAGGGGTCGTTCAACTCAGTGAAGGAGTTGCAAATCTCCTTTGTGCCAACAAAGACCTCAAATCTTTCACAGAGACCGGGCTCGGAACGATGTGCCTTAGCAAGAGGAGACATCATCTGAGGGTGGCCAAAGATGAAAGTGGGGTTGATGCACTGCGACTCGAGGAACTCACCCACAAGAGCATCAAGCATACGAGCGTTAGTCAGAGGCGGGGTGCAGTCGACGCCGGCCTTCTTGAGAGTCTCTCTGAGGAAGGCGTTTGTCGCATCAGTGTGGAGCTCGTCCCCTGGAGGGAACTTGACATTGAGCTTTTCCTCAAGGCCCTTGATCATGTCAATGCGCTTCCATGGGCGAGCAAAGTCAATAGTGATTGGTGGCTCGCTCTTGCCCTTGGGGTGGTAGGTGATGGCGTAGCCACCGGTGAACTCCTTGACCATCTCGGAGAACATGAGCTCAGTCATGTCCATAAGGTCATAGACATCGGCATAAGCCTCGTAAAACTCACAGGTAGTGAATTCAGGGTTGTGGGTCATGTCAATACCCTCGTTTCTGAACTGGCGGCCAATCTCGTAGACACGGTTCATGCCACCCACGACAAGCTCCTTGAGGTACAGCTCAGGGGCAATTCTCATGAACAAGTCCATGTTGAGGTCATTATGGTGGGTGATGAAGGGCTTGGCGGTGGCACCGCCGGCAATCATATTCATCATGGGGGTCTCTACCTCAATGTAGTCTCTGTCGTCAAGGAACTTGCGGATGTACTTGATGATCTTGGAGCGGACAATGAACTTCTCGCGAGTCTCGTTACTCATAATAAGATCCAAATAACGCATTCTGTAGCGCTGCTCAACGTCCTTGAAGCCAAAGTGCTCGGTGGGGAGCATGTGTAGAGATGGCGTCAGCAGCGTGATCTTCTCGACAAAGACAGACACCTCGCCATCACCGCCCTTCTTGGGAGCCGTGCGCATGGGATAACCGTTGACACCGACAATGTCGCCACGCTTGATAAGTTCGTGCGACTCGTCAAGAGCACCGCCCTGGGCCTGAGCCACAAGCTGGACCTTGGTGCCTTCGGAGTGGAGCTCGTAAAAGCGCAGGGAAGCACCGGCCGAACGAATGCTGTGCACACGGCCCGCAACAGCGACCTTTTCCTCTGGCAACTGGTCGCCACGCTTGAGATTCTTGTACTTTTCCACGTATTGGTCGACACGGATGGAGGTGTGGAACTTGTGCGGGTATGGGTTGGGAGACTGCGACTGGCGGAGAGCAAGGATCTGCTTGGATCTGTTCTCGTGGAACTGGGACGGGGTGAAGTCCTCCTCAGCGTCCTTCTTCTTGGAGGAGGCAGCAGCATCGGTGGGCTTCTTCTCGGCAGCCTTGGCAGCCTTCTTCTCGGCCACCTGGCGGGCCTTCTGTCTCTTCTTAAGCTCGCTCTTGGAGACTTGTTCGCCGGTGACCTCGTCAAGATAGGTCTTTTGGAGCTGGTCTGCTGCTTCGTTTACGTCGCTCATTGTTCTGGTGATGAGGGTGGAATTGGTGACTGAAAATTTCACGCCTTTGTCCCAGCCGCCAGGGCGACAGAAACTCCAGGCCAGTGGAGCTACGCGTTGAGAGTTACTGGCGGGGATGGGAGTTGTGGGTCACTGGCGGGACGGGAGGTGGGAGTCACTGGCGGGACGGGAGGTGGGACGGGAGGTGGGACGGGAGGTGGGAGTCACTGCCGAGGAGGGCTGTTGGCTCTGCAACTGAAGGAAGCACTCAGAAAATCCCTAAATAATATGCCAGAGTAAATGTTGTTGGTACTAAACCCTCCAGTGCAGATCCACCCGACGTCTATGAAGACTCCCTTCACTCGCCTCGCCTCTTAGCCCTGTCCCCACCATTTTGCTGGGTGACCATCTCCCAGCCCGTGCCCCACCCCCCCTCAAAGCAGAAAATTCACAAATTTCAGTCCAGTCACCAAGCACTGGACCTCCAAGCACAACCCTCTCTGTGCCCAAAGCCAGCTTTCCCATTCTTATAATGATCAAATCCACTTCAATCCCAGTCCCTGAGCCCGCCAAGTCCACGCGCAGCGTGAGCCTCTCCACCTCCGCCGTCTTCAACCTGGTCAAGCACGCCTCTGAAACCAACGGCTACTGCTGCGGCCAGCTTCTCGGTTTTGAGGACGCTGAACGCAAGCCCGGAAACCTCCATGTGTCGTCCACATTTGCATTCCCAGCCTCGGCAACTGACAACGACTGCGCCGGCGTCAGATCCAAAGCCATGCTCACCTACCAGGAGTCGTTCCACTATTTCCTTGAGGAAGCAAACACCGAGACATCTGTGGCCGGCTGGTATCTCTGCTCCAACCTGGGAGAGGGTGTCTTCTCTCAGTCCGTCATTGACAATATGATCCACTACCAAAATATCACGCCCGAGGCCGTGCTCGTCGTGTACGACCTCACCAAATCCGAGTTCTGCAACCTCAGCTTGCGTGCTTTCCGCTTGTCTGACAAGTTTCTGACTGCCAGAAAGGAGAACGAGGGCAAGCTCACGTCCGAGCTGCTGCAAAAGGTTGACCTCACATTCAACAACCTCTACACGGAGCTGCCTGTCTCCATCGAAAACTCGCACCTGGTCTCGCTGTTTTTGCAGTCTCAGCAGGCCAGCGCCATGCTCACCCCGAAGCAGACGGCCTCCAAGCTGCAAGTCTCGATCGACGACTACCTCGGCAAGAATATTGAGGCCATCTTTGAGTCTATTGACGACTTCCACTACGAGCAGAGCAACTACAACTACTACCAGCGCCACCTGGCGCGCGAGAAGGCCAAGATCCAGCAGTGGCAGCAGAAGCGCAAGGCCGAGAACGCTGCCCGTGAGGCCGACGGCAAGGCGGCCCTGTCGCTCGACGATTGGAAGACGCTATACAAGCTGCCTGAAGAGCCTTCGAGACTCGACAACCTGCTCATTTCCGCCCAGCTGCTTGATTACTGCAAGAACATTGAGGAGTACGGTGCTGCTACTGCGTCCAAAATGTTTGCCAAGTAAGCCAGCTACCAAAAAGACCCCCACAGTCGAGGGGTCCTGCACTACTATATATTGGACCTGGCGTGCCAGCCTTACTGGTCTACCTAGATGTATTGGAATAAAAAAGTCTGAATTTTTACGAGCCTCGCATTGCTAGATTTCTTGTCTTTTGAAATCTCGCCTACTTTGGCTTCTTGTTTCGCCTCCACCCAATCGTCGCTTCAACCCTCTCCCCATCCACACAAATATGAGAGGAAACTGGGGCCCACCGATTGTCGCTGCTGTTGTTGGCGTCATTTCTGGTTAGTAGCAATCCGCCCTCGATACTTCCTTCATCCAACTAACCCAGGTGTCTATATTTTCAAGCCCATCATCATTGACCGTCTCGAGAAGGACGGCAATCTGCGGCCCGAGATTGCAGCCCAAATCAAGTCTGAGCGCGAGCGCGCTGCAAAGGTACAGCAGCGTATCGAAGAGGTAACAACCAAGAAAGAATAATAATATATTATAGATCTATGTACAGAGATTATGCGAATTTCGTTGCCTACTTGCTCATGGCAGACAAAAAGTTTTTCTCCTTGATGGCCTTTCTGTTGGCAGCACGGCGGGCCTTGCGGGCAGCTTCCTGAGGCTTGTTTTCTAGCGCTGCAGCTTGAGCATCCTTGTCAAGAACCGTCCACAGCCAGGCAGGGTATTCAGAGTCTTCCATGGCAATGGGATCCTGGCCATTCTTGCGGATGTTGATGCCCTTCATAACGGTACCAGCCGGCGTAGCAGACTTAACAGCAGCGGCACCAGCAGCAGCAGCAGGGCTGGCTGGAGTGGCGCTAGTGGAAGCGAAACGAACAAAGCTGCGCAGCATTGAGAGACGGGATCAGCAGAATCAGCTAGCTGTTGGCTGAAAATTGCACTCTGGGTGGATTTTGGGATATCCCGCTTGAAACTTCCTTCACGTGACCCCCCGCCTGGGGCTCGAGGCTGCCCCCCGAAAATAAAAAAATATTTGGGGCCCTGACGAATTTCACACCCTCAAGTACAAAATGCCCAAGATCGCAGCTTCCCGGAGGCTCCGACGGCCCGTCAAGGGCGGCCCACTGGTGCCTATTAAGGGCACGTCCGCAAAGGATCAAGCAGTCAAGCTCAACTCGGAAGTCGAGCCCATGATTGCCAAACTCACCTCTGCCGAAGTGCACGACAGGCTCACGGCCCTCTCCACCATCACTGCCATGATTGACGACCCAAACTTGCGAATTAGCCTGCTCAAACAGGATCTTGTGCGAATTGTAATGAAGCAAAATCTCCACTCTGAGAGCGAGGCTGAGGTCGCTGAGACCCTGGCCCTGTTGCGCAATCTCGTTTTTGACATGAAGCACGAAGTCGCAGTTTTCATGGTAAGGAGCGATATTTTCACCGCCATCGACGTCTACTTTCAAAAGATCTTGGCCGGAGCTCTGTCCAGTGACGAAAGATTTGCTCTGGTCGAGAATCTGTACGGCCTGGTGTTGGCCCTAGCTCTTTCTTCAGATGCTATCTTTGACAAGCTGGTCAGCAAATTTGCTCAGGTTATTGCACAAAGTTCTGTTCTTCTGTTGAAGACCCACAAGTCGCTTCCGACCTCGCTGGTCGCTACCGTCTTTGAGCTCCTTCTGTCTCTTGCAGAAGATAATCCGTCGTTTCTTGGTCCGAGCTCTCCCATTGCCGAAGTTCCTCTTGCTGCCTTTGCGTCCAACAAGGAGCAGACTCTGAGCCCATTGGCGCAAATATATGCATGCGGCGTGCTGCTTTCTTCTCCTGAGAGTGAGGCAGAGCCCGCCGAAATTCTCACCACAGTCACCAACATTGTCTCGGCTATTGATGCTTCCACTCACTATGACAATATTGAGAATGAGAACCTGTCTGATGAAGCTAGCCAGACTTCAGCACTTGCCATCACCACGATTTCCGCGGGGTTGGACATTATTGCCATGGCGGCAGAGGCGCTCGGAGCTTCTGCCTCTGGAAACAACCAGAATAAGGAGGAAGATGAAGACCAGATGATTATTGGAGGCGCAGAAGCAGGACCCGAGGAGCATTTTGAGTTTGAAAGAGATATGGATATGCTTCACAATGTCGAGGCAGAGGGAAAGGAAGATAATATTGATGACGATGTCCCGCCGGTGGTCAACTATCTCATCAAACTTGCATCCATCAACTACTTTGCATCCTCTGCCCTGAGAGCTCTTAACAATGTTTTTCTGGCAATGGGGCAGCAGGAACTTAAAGTTCCCGCTCGCTATGTTAATCAGATTTTCACAATTTTGGAAAACACCGATGACAAAACCGCCATCTCTCCAGCTGCTGGTGCTTTGTGGGCTCTTCTTGCGTCCAATCCTGTTACCATTGAGGCTGATAAACTCACTCTGTTGATTAACAAGCTGGCTCAAATAAAGCCGCAGTTGGATATTGAGCAGTTTACTGATGAAGTATGCCAGGTTATCATCTTCTTCTCTATAATCACAACGCCTCTTGAGAGCGTTGCTGTTACTTCGGACTTTCTCTTTAGCCTCATCCTCGAAAAGGAAACACCTGCAGCGGTGCTGATTGAGAGCGTCAACGCCATTTTTGAAATTTTCAATGATAAAAACCTTCCACAAGACTACCCGCTGTTTGTGCAGAAAGGCCGCCTTGAAGAGCTTCAAAATGCACTGCCCAACATCAAGCACACAATTAAAATGGTTGATAAGAACAAATTTCCTGCGATGAGAGACAAGGGTGATGAAATGACAATGAATCTGTTCAGATTTATTGAGTACAAAAGAAAAGAGCAAAAGAAGAAAAAGTAATCGGTTCTCGTAGTATATACATCTATATTATTTTACTTCTCTTCTTTTTGTCACAACCCGTAGAGATTTTGTGAGAATAGCAAGAACGAAGTCAAAGCCATTCAAAAGGCCTGCCCAAGCTCCAGCGTAGAGTAGCTTGGGTGAAAACACTGTCCAAATAAAAAGGTGAGATTTTAAAGCAATGCAGGCACCCATGATGCCAGCTAGTGCCAGGGAGAAGAAGACTTGGTTCACCATGAACTTGGAACTAGTGTACTTCAGTCTTTCTTGAATCGCGCAACCAGCAAATGACCAGTAAAGAGGGCCTGCCCAGTTACTAATAAAAGTCAAAGCACTCACCACTGGGATATTGTACGAGGAAACACCGTTGTAGGCGTTTGATAAATCGACAGATGCAAGGGAGTTGGAGTTTCCCATCGCAAAGAATGACACGTGCTGAAGAACAAGCACAGTCACGTCAACTACAAGACCATATTGACCCATTCCCTGAACCGCCTTCTCCAGATAATCGCTGATAATATCAAAAAGGCCAAATAGAGGAATGTTAGATACTCTGGATTGATTGAGGAGAAAAAGCTGGCATAGGGTAGCCAAATTTCTGACTGGCTGGTTGTTTCCTTCTCTATCAGTGTATGTGGTCACCTCGTACAAGACTCCGGCTCCAATAGTCATCATTGACACCCTTGCCAAGTTCACCAGCACTGAACCATCCAAATCTTTGAGAACCAGCAGTTTCTGGACCACCTCTGGAACATACTCACCGGCGAGCGCTGCAAAGTTGACTTTGAAAACAATGGAAGACATGACGGTAACAAAGCCTACCATGAAGGAAGCAAAAGGACCAAAATGTGAATAGGGCCCTTTAGTAAGCTTTCCAAACACAGAAAGATATGTCCAGGCATTGAGAACCCAAAGTATGTTGCCGTCTGCAAGGAACTTGACAATATCCGGGGCACCAGCATACTTTTGGCCTGTCTGGTTCCATGATCTGACAATACGAACCAAGCAAAGAGCCGCGGCCCAATCAAGACCTCTAGAGAAGCTACGTCGGGCTGTAGTAATGTACAGCCAAGCAAACCAACCCGTCGCACCCCAGTACCAGAAGTGATGTTCTTCCTCAACGAGGGAAGAGCCAAACATGGAAAGGAAATATAGGCCGGCGCAGATGAGTAAGACGTAAAGTGGAGGGGACCACTTTTGTCCAAACAACCAGTAAAGACTGATAATAATGCTGAGAATGCTAAGGGAAATGCCTGCATACATGTACCCTTCCTTGTACGCGCTGGACTCTTTGGCCAGATGCTCCTGAGCGTCATGAAGAAAATTGTAAAGAGACGACGTACTTGCACCCGCAGATAGTGACCAGTATTGACATTTGAGACCATCGATCGCCTTATAGGAAGAGAAGTCCATTTGGGACTGGCAAAATATCTGTTCATCAGCGGTCCACTCGTGGCTATCAATTTTCAGTAACAGGGCAAGCTCGTGAGCATTTTCAAGCAAGACCTTCTTTCTATTGCTCTCGTTGTCCCACAGTGGCAGGAACTCGGGCAGAACAACACCAAGAGAGTTTTTGGGAAATGGCAATCCAAATAAGGCCGAAAGGGTTGGTACCAGGTCGGTTTGAGCGACCTTTCGGAAGAACTCAAATTCACCAGAACCGGGGTGTGTGGGAGCCTTGTGGTTCATTTGTAATTCTTGGAATTTACTGGAAATGAAAGTGAGAGTGGCTGATGTCTCGCCTTCCGACGAACCTCCATGGTTACCAGCGTCGTTCATGCCATGGTCTCCGAGCAAAACCACCAAAGTGCCATCCTCTCCGTTCGAACTATCGACAAGTTTTTTCAGAACAAGGTCCATTTCCATTTGTTTGTGAGGCATGAATGCGGATCGTGGCCCGCCCTTATGGCCAATGTGATCGAGCCCCAAATAGTGCAAAATAAGAGTATCCCACTCCGATCTGCCCTTCCCGAGAGTGTGATTCAAATGACGCGTTACATTTGTGTCCACTTCCACAAAGTCTGAGACAAAAAAAGACGCGGTACCATCCTCTTGCGCAAACGCCCCGGGAAAAAGCTTAAGCCAGGTATCATCGCCAAACATGTGGATGCGTTTGTTGGCCCTGGCCATTTGCGAGACCCAGGTATCTTGCTGATTAAGAGTTGACGAAGTGTCAGAATCGGCGATGTTGAGAATAGCATCAAGAAAAGAGGGTGTGGAGCCTGTAGTGATGCCCTTCAGGCGCGGTAGAGTGACGGTGGGCGGCGTGGAAAAGGCTGTGTAAGGAATGGCAGCTCCAGAGTTTATTAAGGAATGCAAGAAGTGGAAATTGGAGCTATTTCCGTAGGCAAAGTCGGTGCGGAGCGCGTCCACGACCATGATGATGAGCCTGTCAAACCTGGGTGGGGCAGGATCCGGGAGATGGAAGTCTGCCAGGCCCGAAAGAACGACCTTCCTAGGAAAGAATCCCCGGGAGAAGAGCCCAAGAGCGCATAATTGCAGAACAAAACATACGAGGCCGATGAGCAGCATCTCTGTCAGGCAGGGTTGGGCTGGTTCGCTCTGCTGGCGTTTTTAGACTAGGCTCGGCTCCTCGAAAGTGTGGATTTTTGGGAGAGGCCCTGAAGTGGCTGGGGACCTGGAGTGGCTGGGGCGGCAAGTAGGGAAGGTAGAGAGGGCATCAGCCAGTAATCCGTAACAATTCCGGAATTTTGTGGCTGTCAGGTCTGCACTAATTGACCATTGACTTCAGGTGGCATGTTACGCGTTCCTGGCCCCGCATTGCAGTGAGTTAGACGTGCTTCGGCCACGCCTTTATGCCAGGACGCTCTTTTACTGACCAGTCCTGAAAGAGATCCCAGCGGCAACTTGCCGGACGCTTGGCGCAATTTGGCCTAGTTGGGACAACTTGGGATCGCCCTGAGACAATGCCTTGTTGAAACCCGGCTAGTTGATTGCAGATGTTGCTTAGGATGCTCAGTTGGTGATAGTGCAGCTGGCTGCGGTAGGTACGCCGCTGCCGCACCTGCCGCTCTGACCGTATTCAAGCCAGGTTGAGTTAGAGCATGGCTGCTTTGGACTGAAACGCTCGGCAATTGAAATTCCCTTTTTCATGGACTCGCTATTGGCTCGTATAGAAACATCAATGATTTCAGCTCGCACGTCGGAGTATTTGTCAGGCCGTGCTCAAACTGCCTGCGGTATCACGGGCGCGTGGGGCGGGCTGGACCTGGGCATCTCTCTCTCTTGCACTGAACAGCACAAAGACACCGCGCAGATGATCTGATTGGCCGTTGCATCCCCACCACAATCCGGCTCGATTGCACTATTCGGCAATTGTGTCCGTAGCTTATGCACGGCCACCCGGCACTGATATCTTGTGGCCTGAGGTGGTCTGCAGACAACGACGCAAGAGCAGCGCTGCTGAGTAACCCTGTCGCCTGCAGCTGTACGTTGGCGAAAATTACCGAGCCAATGGGACTTGTGATGGGCTCGGGTGGGGCAGGCGCTTTGTCATCGCGGGGTCGAACGTGCTCTGAGTGGCGCATTCCTTGGCAGGGGTTTGTGAGGTGTTTGGGGCTGTGTTAGAGGCATTTTGGCAGGCGTCTGTCTACCCCGCGCTGAGCGGGCGTTGATCAGCGCGGAGTTCTTGCGAAGAGGCCTATCTTCAAGGGGACCCCGCCCCCGCGCAAACACGGCTTGGGAAGCTCTTTGCGCTGTGCCGAAAAAAAAAAAAACTGCACAGACTGCAGGCAGCGATGGCGTGGTGCTGTCGGGAAAGGAAGTTCGTTGCTGGTTGCGCTGCTGCGGCACGCAGACGCGGGCTGGGCCGAGTGACAGGTCCCCAAAACGAGTATCGGAGATCATTGGGCGTTGCCAGAGCGGGGAGGGCAGGGGATCTTGTCGTCTAACACAGGCTTGGCACAGCGGTTAGTTTGCTCTAACCTAGCCTGTCCCGCTGTCTCAGGCGGCTGCTAAACCTCCAACTTCTGGAACATGCTGGCTCTCGCCAGCAGTGCTTGGGAGTTTGGCGGGGCAAGCCGCCCGGGGTGAGGAGCAAGCAGCCAATGCCCTCAAGGTTTGTCCGGATATACTCAATGAATTGCCAGGTTGAGCGGGCTACTTCAAACTAGCGCTAGGACCACCGCAACTCCTCGCATTTTCCCGGCAGGTGCATGTCCATGGGAACAGACCCGGTGTCCCGTGACTCACTGTTCGACAGCAGGTTGGCACACAACAGCTGAGCTCGGCGTCCAAGCTGGTGGATGGCTGGGAGGAGAAAAAATTTGGCTGCCGTTGCAGGACCGGTGGCAGGGCAGTGCGTGACCAACAGCAATTGGTTCTCCATTCCGTCACTAGGTCATTGGATCCAGTTACACGGGTTCCCAATTATCCGCAAAAACTACCCCTCTTTGGCGTGGCTCGCTCCGTGGTGGTAGGGTGGGTGCAAGGAGGGGCATGCAATTGACGGGTACCGAAGTCTAATTCTTTTCTGGCAATACGCCACCAGGGGGCGGGGTGTGGGGTTCATTGCGGGGTTGAAGTGCTGCGCAGCGTGGCGTAGCCCCTTCCTGATCGTTGTGGCGTCTTCTAGACAGCTTCCCGTGCAGGTACAGCCCCAGACTGACTGGTCACATGAGCAGCCAAAATGTGTGGTTTGCAGTGCTGCCCGCAAAAATAATGCGTTTCAGAGGTCATGTGATCGCTCTTGCGATGGCTCGCCGCGCAGCCTCTTTCCTATTTGGGTAATGGATGCGCGCCACATTGCTTTTATGCCAGCTAATCTTGTCAGCGCACCACCCACAAGCACAGTGCTTTTTTCCTCATCCCCTCCCACCTTCCCGCCTCCCTATGTCCAGAGTGCCGAAATTACAAGTATAAATAGGCCCATCCCCCCCTTCCCTATACCTCATTACACAAACAACAAGAAACAACACAACAAGAAACATGGCTAGACAATCATACTTTGAAACCTCCCTCGCCCAGAAGCAGTCCAGAGGCTCCATTGGCACTACCGAGTCCATCGACGACTCCGCTATCAAGAAGATTGGTCGTTCGATTCGCAACTTCTTTGTCCCTATCAAGGTTGAGCATGACAGACGTAGATCTTCTGTCGGTGTGGCTCCCACCGCTTCCAAGGGCTCTGCCAACGCTCAGTCCTAAGGAATGCAGCGATGTTCTCGTGGCAGCGGCAACTCTAGTCGTTGAATGATGAATTGGCACTTGTCTCCACTCAAAGCGCTTTATTTATTGGGACAAAGAAGCGACAGTTGCGTTTGCCCCGGACATACGAACACACAAAGCTCCCGGTTTTTAGATTTCATGGTTAATAAATAATGAATAATTGTAAAAATTCTGCAAATAGCTCTCGAGATTGAAGAAACATCGATTGCGAGGCTCTTTTCCCGCCATTTCCCTTAGCTCCCCCTGCGTTGCGCAATGGCTGCTCGTGTGCGCCTCATTGGCCATTCAGTGGTGTGGGGGTAGTCGCCTAAAGACTGCTACCTGCCTGCAGACTCCCAAATGCAGGGTCCCTTAATGAGACATGCTCCGTCACGACGCCGGCTGTTCCCTACGAAAATGACGGGGGTCTTGACGGGAACCTCAATTTCATTGCAAATATGGAGCAGTCGGCTCGGATTACCCAGGGATCCGCAATACCGGCATTCGGGATATGCGGAGTTCGTATATCTCGCTGTTAGCACATGAACGCCTCACTGTGGGCTGTGCACCGGCAGCGCCAAGTCTTGGCTTAGTCTGCATCGTCTCGGCATGTTGCCTGCACAGCCGCACTCCAACTCCACTACGTTGCGCAGCAAGTTGCGGACCAAATGTCGTCATTGACTAGAAGTTTGCAAGCCGCGATCAAATAATTACTGCAATGTTTGTGAATTAGTCGGAAATTTTCTTGATAATGCGCTTGGCGGCCGATTTTCGGGGAGTTCAAAGCAAGCCACTAGCGTGGGGCCCCCGGACTACTCGTATCCTGGCAGACCTCCACGAGTGGGCCACTAGCTCCATGGCTGCTCATGCCTAGTTGTGAACGAAGTAGAGTATCGAGTCATCCTTCTATAAGCCTACGTATGGTCTCTTTTTAAGGTATCGTGCTCTGCTAGCTCTCACTTTTTAACCCGAATTTGTGGTTGGTATCTTTCCGCTAACTTCCCGTCGTTCATCATCCGGTGTTGCCCGATACGCCTGTGATGGGGCAGCAAGTACGCCATAGATCGGAACGGAATAGCGGGAACGGGAAGGCGGGAATGGAACTCTTCACAGCCCACACTGCCCTAAGATCAGCCGTCGACCCAGAGGCAGTCAAGTTGTTTTGTTACAAAACTCCAATGTAAAGATTCCGTATCCTCCTCTGCCAGCTTCTTAACCCCCAAATCAGGTACTCGTCAACCCACGCACCTGGCAGCTGGACCCTCATTAAAGTCGCCAATCTGGTATCAGGTCAGGCAGAGAACTCTGATGAAAACTAAGAAGTGCCATGGCATATGAAAAGAATTTTAAAGCTCAGGACCTCTCCAAGCCTTATTCAAATCTTCTTCTACCCCGCGAACGGCCCCTCCATAATCAAACACTCCCAGTCAGCTTCTACAGCCCTTCTCCCCTGTAACTAAAATAAGTCTCACACTAGGAGTCAAACTCTCCCGCTCAATCCAACTATTCACAATCACGGCCTCCGAAAGCCACGCAACATTCTGCTTTCTGGTCAGATTTAGGCCAAATCATGTCCACACCAGATAGCCAATCGAGTGCTTACAAAATATCCAACTCGGAAGCTGCTGCCGCTGCCGCCTTGCGATATAACGGCAACATTGGGCCCCTCAGACTGGCAAATCGAGGCGTCATGTTGCCTTTGCAACCAGCAGGATACTCCCCAGGAGCTCCTTTGATGCCCCAGGAATCCCATCATTCCACTGATCTGGACTTTGGGCTCGCTTTGCAGCAGCCACCTGTCATCTCACTACCTCCACCTGTGCCGCCGGTAGCACAGCCTCCTCAGCCTCCAGCTCACGTCTATCACGAGGCCCCACTCCAGCCTCCAACTGTTCCTCCTCCAACTGTTCCATCTCCTTCCTCTTCCAGTGCCTCTAGTGGCACTGCGCCTCACCTATCACCACCGGTCGTGTTGCAAAAGAAGGTCAAGAGAGTTGCCTCAGCCAATTCTCTGGGATCATCCTCACCGGCATCCAGGTTCTCTTCGGCTGCTGCTTCAGCAGCCGCAGCCTTTGCCTCTGCAAAACCAAAGGAACGGTCATTCCCCAAAGCAAAGCTCTTTTCACGACAAACGGCTCAAAAGACGTCCCCAAAGTCGTCCAAGCCCAAGCCGAAGAACTTGACAATCCAGACAACCAAGGTTGACCGCCCGCCAACGGTTCTGTCCCGCACATCCAAGGAGCTTGAGAGAATTGCATCCATTAGCCCGGCTGTGAGCCAAGCTAATCCCTCTCTCGTTTCCGAATCCACATCGACGTCAAAGAAGCATCACATGCCGGTGTTCAGATCTCACAATCACCTATCTTCGTCGTCCTCGAACTCTAAGTTGGTTGCAGACTCCTTGTATTCGTTCCAACCATCCTCGCCGTCCATCCACAAGACACTGTCTGCATTTGACTTGAACAAGAGCACTGTCAATAGTGACACCATAGTTGACGACGCCTGGCATGTCTTCACAATGAGAATCATGCCACTGTTTTCTGGTGACGGTCTACGCGTGCCTGTCGAAGATATGAACTCACTTGTGGAAATGAACGTGTCCCTCATGGAGTCCAAGGGCATCAAATCCCCGTCTCTTGAATTCCAAAGAGTGATCCGCAAGGGACTTATCTCGTTTGGTACGCGCCTCAACAAATGCGAGACAAGTAAGCTTGTGCCCCGCTTTACCGAGGTCTGGCTAATGATGTTCAACCAAGTTCTGCCGTATCTAGAAGCAGTGCTGTTGCCGCTTATTGAGCTGCAAATCATGCCCGACACACGGCGAGTTATTCTCACAGAATTCCGGGACACAGTGGTGCTCCCCATCTCAGACAGGCTCGAGAAGGTCATCATGCAAATAAACATTGATTTTGACTCTTTCAACACTGTCACAGATGCGGCCGTGCGCATTCTGCAGTGCGCCAGTGTGCTAGGTGCTCTGCAGACGGGCGACGAGGAACAGACCAAGATGGACAATTTGAGAAGAACCTTGAGAAGTTCTTGGCTACACAGACGTCCCGGAAATGATCGAAGGGGCTTTATCTACAAATAAAAGTGGCTGGCCACTTTCTTTTAATTTATTTCAATAAATATGTATCAAATCATATGGTGGCACCTTACAGGTTGGCCAGATCCAGTAAGAGCTGCGACTCCGCCTTTTTAGCTTCAGAAGCTTTGGCTTTTTTTTCTTTCGCAAGCTTCTGCTTGGTAATTTTGCCGTTGTTGAGTGTCGCTAGATCTTTGCGCAGGGCATCATCGTCGTCCAAGCTGCTGCCCAACGCCCTATCTTTCAACTTTTGGCCCTTGAGAAGCTTGCTTCTGGAAGCCTTCCCTAGTGCAGACTTTCTGGTTGTAGATTTGTCTAATTTGAGGCTAGATTTGGCCATGGTTTGTCAGGTCGCCTGGTTCATTGGCCCCCTAATGTAGTCTTCTTCTGGATGATGGTGCGGCTGAAATATTTTTATTGGGGCGAGTTTTTTGGGCTTGAAAAATATTTTGGAGACTTGTGAAGTCGAACAACTGAAGTTTTACGAGCTACTAAAATGCCTTCTTCGCACAACAAGGATAAGCCATGGGATACCCCTGAAATTGACAAGTGGGCCCAAGACCAGTTTAAGCCCGAAGATAACGCATCCGGCACCCCATTTCTGGAGGAGTCGTCGTTTGCAACTTTGTTCCCCAAGTACAGAGAACAGTATCTGCAAGGCATGTGGCCCGAGGTTCAGAAAGCGTTGGAGCCGACTGGTATTACCGCTCAGCTGGATCTGGTGGCTGGATCCATGACTGTGAAAACGAGTAGAAAGACCTTCGATCCAGCTGCAATTCTAAACGCGAGAGACCTGATCAAGCTTCTAGCGAGATCGGTGCCCTTCGAGCAGGCTGTGAAAGTCCTCGACGATGACATTGCCTGCGATGTCATTAAGATTGGAAACCTTGTCTACAACAAGGATAGATTTATCAAGCGCCGCCAAAGAATCATCGGCCCGAACGGTAATACTTTAAAGGCTCTCGAACTTCTGACCAAGTGCTACATTCTTGTCCAGGGTAATACTGTATCTGTAATGGGCCCTTACAAGGGTCTTAAAGAGTGTAGACGCATCATCGAGGACTGCATGGCCAATATCCATCCTATTTATCACATCAAGGAGCTCATGATCAAACGCGAGCTCGCGAAGAAGCCTGAGCTTGCCAACGAGGATTGGTCCCGCTTCCTTCCCCAGTTCAAAAAGAGAAATGTCCAGAGGAAGAAGCTCAACATCAAGGAGAAGAAGCCGTACACGCCGTTCCCGCCTTCGCAGCCGCTTAGCAAGATCGATAAGGAGATTGAGTCCGGTGAATACTTCTTATCGCAGAAGAGCAAGGACGCCAAGCGTGCTCAGGAGAAGGCTGAGATCAAGGCCGAGAAAACGGCGGAAAAGAAGCGTCTACGTGAGCTGGAGTTTGTAGCCCCTGAAGAGGACGTGCCAAAAAAGAAGAGCAAGAAGAGCAAGAAAAGCGAGGATTAGTTGCACAGCGCAGACGAGAGAAAAGGAAGTGTAGTACGCAAGTAAACAGCAAGTAATCTATTCCTTATTTATTTCCCCTTATTCCATGCGACAGTAACCGCGGCCGTCTGCGAGCTGGTAGTTGCAGAGATGCGGTTCCAGCCAGAGACTGACGAGCCCGGCTGTGACCACTCCAGCGGAATCACTCATTGCAACGGCACCTAGCGCAAATTCGCGCTGTTTGGCTGGAACAGCATCCCCCACTTGTGCAAAGGTGTTGACGTAGGCCAGTCCCCCAAGAAGCCCTTCGTAGAATATGACAATCATCATGAGATACACATTTGGCAGTATCACATACATGGACTGCAAAACGCAGAAGACCAGGTTTGCAAACTGAAGCAAAGAAGGCACGTAGATCTTCTCAATACGATACCATGGTGAGGAAGACCGAGAAATGAATACTCCGAGCTGGTAGAGTGTTCCGTATGTCACGTATGCATCTCTATATCTCTGAAACGGCATCTCCTCAATGGGGAATAGAAGAGTGGGGGAGATGCCCTGGTTGATAATGTACTCGGAGACATAGACAAGAAACAGCGGGACCATGAAGGGCCGGACAAGGGGCAGTAATTTATTGACCGTAGCCCTAGCAGAGTCCCGTACTGACGGTTTGCCAGGCTCGTTGTCAATGGCCTGCTCTTCTTCATCAGTCACAATCTGCTGATAATGAAGCTCAGGCGCTGGCAAAAGCATGGAGTAGACAACGAGGAAGGAAAATGGGGCAACCGAAAAGATAATCAGAGTCGTCCTGACTGACAGGCTCAGCCAAGTGGTCAGCATCAAATAGATGAAGGCACCAGCAAGACCAGCTGCGCCAGTGCCCGACGACCAGCCGGCAAGACCCCACTTCTCATAGTAGTGAGTGAGAGATAAGAAAGAAGCCTCTCCAAGACCCCCCGATAAGGAGGCGAGCATTATGCCGAGAAGGGGCCAGCTAGAAAAGGCGACAATCTGCATTCCAAAGAACGACAGAGCAGTCATGGCGGCCAGGCGAGCTGAGTAAGGAATTGAATGTATAAAAAAGGGCGCCAGTATCTTGCATGTGAAGCCTGGCAGCACATCGGCCAACAAAACGACTGCTTTCGGGGTTTCGGTGCCAACCAGGTCAATTGCAGCGGAGAGAATCACAACGTACAGCACATTGTTGACAAGACCAAAGATCCAGAAGGCTAGGTACGTGCGGCCCTGCGGCGAAAGCGTCATAGCCATGGGGAACTCGAGCACACGACAAGTGTTTTCGATTCAGTAGTGGAGATAAGGAGGTTTGGGAGACGGTGGATGGGGAGCGGCTCTGGCGGGGTGTTTTGTGGGGGCTCTGCGAGCACCAGCGGCCAGGGCTGATCTGACAGCGGACAGCGGACGGCGATGTAGGGGGAGGAGAAAGAAGGAAAAATCAAGTGAACAGGGTAGAAGCAAAGAAAGTCAAGCAATCAGGCGGGTGTACCGCAGCCAACCGAATTTGAATCTGCAGTTCATGATAGGCAAGACGCGAGCCGCTCGCTGGGCCCCATCGAGAGCTGGCCAGCTGGACCGTGCTTCCGCCTCACTGAGGAGTGAGGAAACAAAGGGGTGAAAGCTGATTAATTAGAGTCCTATGCAATATCAACTAGCATAATTTGTCAAAAACACATTTCTCTCATTATTCTCTTGCCAAATTGCCCCTGTCGCTTCACGTCCCGTTCCGCCTGGGGATGACATTTCCCAAGGCCCAACTGTCGCCAAAGTTGAGCTCCCCTCTCTCATCAGAAACCATGTTCAGCAAGTACGACAGGCAGCTGCGTCTCTGGGCGGCCTCTGGGCAGTCGGCCATCGAGTCCTGCCACATATGCCTGGTGGGCGGCAACGCCACCGGCACGGAAATCGCCAAAAACCTGGTTCTGCCCGGAATTGGTAAGCTCACCATTATCGACACTCTGACGGTGAGTGAGGAGGATCTGGCCAATAACTTTTTCGTCACCTCACAGGATATTGGCCAGTCTCGGGCCGAGATAACTGCCAGGTTTCTCGGAGAGTTGAACCCGGCAGTGGAGATCCTGCACAGAAATGTTATTCCAGACATTTCGAGTTTCAGCAACTACTCCCTGGTAGTTTGTGCAGGCGTCTTGGATATGGACTGGCTCAGATCTCTGTCGCAGACTCTCTATCCTCTCAATATCCCGCTGGTTGTGGCTGACTCAATTGGATTCTACGGTGCAGTTCATATTTCCCTCAAGGAGCACACTGTCGTTGAAGCGCACCCACCCACACTAGTTGATCTGCGGCTAGACTCTGTGTGGAAGGAGCTGGCTGAGTTTGTTGACTCCTTTGATTTCGAAAAACTCACCCCAACAGAACAAGCTCATGTGCCATACCTCGTCATCTTGCTCAAGCTCTACCCGGCATTCCAAAAGTGGGTAGTGACCGCGGAGGCTCAGCAGGAAACGAGCCATGTTAAGGGAGAGCAGCAGAAATTCAAACTATTTATTAACCGTTGTCGCTGCAGTGGCGACTCAGAAAACTACGATGAGGCGCGTAGTAACGTTTGGAGAGCGTTCATCCGCTCAGCTGTGCCGCGCTCAGTCCTAGATATTTTGGGCGGCGACGAATCGTCTGAATCACGCACCTCAAGCACTGACACCTTCTGGGTACTCGTTCGTGCTCTCAAGCGATACGTGTCTGCTCACAACTGTCTGCCGCAACCTGGTGTGCTGCCAGATATGAAGGCCGATACCGCGAGCTACGTGGAACTGCAAAGAATTTATCGTCAAAAGGCGCAGGCAGACTGCGAGGAAATTCGGAGATACGTTGCTGAGGAAGTTCCTGACAGTGAAATTGATCCCTCAGCGATTGAACTCTTTTGCAAAAATGCCAAATACATCAAGGTTCTGCATGGGACGCCATTTGAGCCGAAGATTGTTGACAAGACTGACGAAAGCTATCTGGTCATGTATTCTGCCATTCTTGCGTACAAAAGGATGCAAGTCGCTGCCAATGGCAAGCCTATTGTACCGAGCTTGATACCGACAGATTACTCGGAGCCGCTTCAGAAGTACTTGAAAGAGCTCATTCGAGCCTCAGGGGAGCTGCAAAACATTGCCGCACTCATTGGAGGCATTGGAGCGCAAGAGGTTATCAAGCTGATAACCCATCAGTATGTGCCTATGAATAATACGGTGGTCTTTGATGGCATTGCCAGTCAAACGTCTGCCTTCAAGGTGTAATGATGGAGCCCTCTAGCGAGATGTAGAGTAGAAAACTTATTTAGATACGATGAGATTTGCTAATGAGATGTTGCGAACAATTAAGAGTGTAATTTTGAATTGTCAATTTCTGGACCCAGCTTAGTCTGCCATATCTGCGCTGGCTATGCTCAGCCCCAGCGGTCAGCAACGATAGCGCCCGACCCTGAAACAGTCTAGCGTAGTCAGGATGAGGGCGGCGGGCAAATGTCGCCAGATATCAGTGACAGCTATGCAGGGTCGAAAATACGGGGAATAAAGCGTTTCAGAGTGAATGCCGACACAAAAGCCTGCAAATCTGCACCCTTTGTCCCCGCCTCTGCTCTTCCCCCCTATGGCTCCTCCGCCTGCCTTCTCGCCCCCCCATCCCCACGACTGGGAGAGGCGCTGCAGTAGCCCCAGGCACGCTCTCACAACAACGCACGTTATCGCCAGCCGCGCCCTTGTAGCCTCCTACCATCCACCACATTGACTATTTCACACAATGGATGAAGAATACGACGTTATTGTTCTTGGAACCGGCCTCACCGAGTGCATTCTTTCTGGAATCTTTTCTGTAGAGGGCAAGAAGGTGCTGCACGTGGACCGCCAGGACCACTACGGCGGCGAGTCAGCCTCCCTCAACCTGTCGCAGCTCTATGCCAAGTTCCGACCAAACCGCCCCAGAGACCCCAACACAAACCTCGGCAAGGACAGAGACTGGAATGTCGATCTTGTGCCCAAATTCCTCATGGCTGACGGCGAGCTGACCAAGATTCTCTACCACACGGACGTCACTCGCTACGTGGAGTTCAAGTCTGTCGGCGGTTCCTACGTGTACCGTGATGGCCGCATTGCCAAGGTGCCTTCCAATGTCAGTGAGGCGTGGAGCTCTCCGCTCATGGGCATGTTTGAAAAGAATAGAATGCGCAAGTTCATCACGTGGGTCTCGGGCTACAAGGACGAGGATGCCGCGACCCACGGCGGCATTGACCTCGACAAGAACACAATGACTGAGGTGTACCTCAAGTTTGGTCTTGAACCAGGCACCCGTGACTTCATTGGCCATGCCATGGCCCTCTGGACTACCGATGACTATCTGCACGAGCCGTGCCGCGAGTCAATGGAGCGCCTGCGTCTCTACGCCCGCTCCATCGCCCGCTACGGCAAGTCCCCTTACATTTATCCTCTCTATGGCCTGGGCGAGCTGCCCCAGGGTTTTGCTCGTCTCTCGGCCATCTACGGTGGTACCTACATGCTCGATAAGCCCATTGACGAGATTGTCTATGGCGAGGACGGCAAGGTCACTGGCGTTCGCTCCGGCGATGAGACTGCCAAGACCAAGATAGTCATTGGAGATCCCACCTATTTCCCCGACAAGGTCAAGAAAACCGGTGCTCGTGTCATTCGTGCCATGTGCATTCTTGACCATCCTGTGCCCAACACAGACAACCTGGATTCTCTTCAAATTATCATTCCACAGAACCAGGTCAAGCGCAAGAACGATATTTACATCGCTGTGGTATCGTCTGCCCATAATGTTTGTGCCAAGGGCCACTACCTGGCCATCGTCTCCACGGTGATTGAGACTGAGGTGCCACACCAGGAGCTTGAGCCGGCGTTCAAGCTGCTTGGCCCGACTGTTGACGTGCTCATGGGCATCTCCGAGATCTACGAGCCCAAGGAGGATGGCACCAAGGACAATGTCTTCATTTCCAAATCATACGATGCCACGTCGCACTTTGAGTCCACCACCGATGATGTGCAGGATCTTTATTTCAGAATCACGGGCAAGCCGCTTGTGATCAAGCCTCGTCCACAGACTGAGGAGGAGTAGGTCTGCAGCAGAGCTAGATATAAGTAGGCTGTTTGCTATACACCAAATTGAATTTGTCAAGAATCGCTTGTCAAGAATCTAATGCAAGATTATATATCTATTTACATAAACTAGTTACCAGCTGTAAGAAGAGCCCTTCTTGTCGTGGAACGGGGTGGAGTGGAGCTGCTCATGGACACGGCGCTTGCTCTTGCGCTCACTGGCCTCGGCGGCAATTCTCTCCTTGAAGGCAGACGTCTTGAGGATGGCGCGCACATGAATCCACTTGTGTGTCATGATGCCCATGCGGCCACGGCCCTTGAAGTCGATACGCTTGATCTGGAAAGGCTCCTTGCCGACCCAGATTTGCTGCAGAAACAGGTCATTCGCATCCAAGTTGAGTGCCTTGGCGTCTTCAAGCCCTCTGGTGAGCATGTCGGCTACATCGCGAGCCATACGTTTCGATGAGAAGTGGCACTGCGTCAGAGCGGTTTTGAGCGGCAGGCCGCTCAGCATGCGCAAGAACGGCGTCGCCTTCTTGTAGGAGCCCTTGATACGGTAGGACTTGAGATAGACAGAGGGCTCCAGAGCCTCCAGCTCCTTCTTTGTGAGTTTCAGCTTGTACTTTTGACCGTTTTCGAGCTCAACAATCTGGTTCTTTTGGTAGCCGCCAGACTTGAGTGCTTGCTCGTAGAGCTGGCGCTTGAGGGGAGACAGAAGACGCTCGGCAGTGGACTGTGGCGTTCCAATGATTTCCTGGACCTCGGGATCTTTGAGCAGGTCCGCGGCCTTCACGTTAGCCTTTGGTGCGTTTGCCGGCATGCTTTGCTGGGTGGACGCAGCGGAGCCCACATCCGAGAACAGAGATCCACCTTCGTTGCTACGCCAGAAAGTGGTATGGAAAAGCCTAGCGGCGGGCTGCACACGGCGTACAGGGGCCAGGCGGTATAGAGTTGGCCAGGCTCTCATTTTGAGTGGATGAAGAGTGAAATTTTGGCGCTTGATTTGGGAGGTGAAATTTGTGGGTGAGTTGGGAGCTACGATTTTGCGTGGGAGGAGGCTGGGGAGAGAAGGCTTGGGAGAGGAGGTTTGTGAGCTACAGATGGAGCGGATTTGGCAGTTGAGTAATACGGGGAATTGGTTAACGTATCACGTAGAATGTGAGTGTAATCAGCGTTCGAAATCGAAGATTTCCCTTCTATTGAGTGGTGCCAGCGAGTGATGACCTGGTGCCAGCAGCAGTTGCTAGTAGAGGAAGCAAGTAGCTGTGGTCAGAGCCAGTAGAGGTAGCAAGTATTGGTGTCCAGAGCCAGTGGTGGCATCGAATGCTCCCGCTTTGAGCTAGACCGGTTTGAGCGGCGCTCAAACCCTCACAGCAAATGCAGGCAGACCACCCCGGCTGGCTGCCCCATCCCCGCATCGCTTCGTCAACGCTGATGAACCTTCTATATCGCTGCCCGTTATCCGACAGCTGCACCTCACACCTGAGACGTGCCTGCCGAGCGTAATTTCGCATCGCCAGGAGGCGCTGGGGCCCACCTCTGTTAGGGGCGGAGAGGGTTGCCAAGGCGTAGTGTCATGTGAGGTTGCGGATGAACCAGCTGGGACGGCGCAGTAGGTCTCAGACAGTGAGGGCGGGCGGGGGAGCCAAAATATTATCACACGGGAAGCAAGGTTGGGTGGAAAGCACAAATCCCTGTCCCATCCGGCCAAGTTCTGCCGTAAGTATCGAGCTTGCTCGCTGGCGCCCTCCATCCACCCCGAAACGTTTCAGTCGCCCGCGATCTTCCCAAGTGCGTCGGCTGCGAGGCGCGGCACGCCAGGAGGTCTCTGCAACTAGTAACTAGGCTTCTGGGTATCGGTTTGCCAAATCCAGAAAGGGTTCGTGTGGGGTGGGGTGGGGGGGGGGGGAAGGGGGGACGCGCGGGTCCCCCGTCCGGCGGGGAGCGGCCCGGAAAGTCACAAGGGACCAAAAGAAAAAAATGGGCGGCGGGGTGTGGGG
>JAKTYB010000116.1:0-31839 GCA_030561725.1 Grinbergsozyma bentonensis
AACGTATCTAACATTATATACCATACGTCTCCCTAATTTTTTTGCCGCCTGTGGCGCGCGTCTGCCCCCAAGTCCGTCGCCCACAAGTCTCCCGCTTGCCAAACGCGTCGTTGTGTGGTGCGCTCAATCCACACACCCCATTTATTGGTTCAAGGCCCCATTTGCACGCACTCTCTGACACCTTGCTTCCTGACAACTACTTGAGCCGGCAGATTGCCAGTCTGAAGTAACATTTGGGATTGCCACGAATCCAGGTAGGCTAGATACCCTGCAAGGGCCAAGGAGCCAAAACAGGAGCAGCCCCGGAGCGAAACAGGGCCAAAACAGAGCCAAACAGAGCCAGCGCCAAACAGAGCACACCCCAACAGCTACAGCAGCAGCAGTATCCAGCAGCACCAGCTAGTACAGGCCCCGCTGCAGCAATAATAGGCCGTGCTACAGCCAGCTACCAGCTTATTAGCCACCCAGCTCTCAGCCACCAGCTATACCCAGCGATTCCTAGCCAATACCCAGCTATACTCACGCCACACCCTACGCCACGCCACAGCTTGCGCGCCCTCCCCCACAATGTCCAAAACAGCAACGCTTCAAATCTCTGCGCCAACGCTGCTATCCGCATCCACAGACACAACCCTAGACCACAACTTTGGCTACTCGCAAAAACCCCGCTCGTCCAACCGGCACTCGTCGGGACCCAAAAAGCCCCCGCACCCAGCCCCGCGCTCGGCCTCCTCCCCGTCCCGCTCGTCCAATGGCTCAGCGCACCAAGAAGCCGCCGCCGAGCAGCTCCAGGCCCAGCCAAACGGCAGGTCCTTCTCGGACGAGTACGCCAAGGCCTCTGCAAAGGGCTCCTCGTCGACCCAGCACCTGCCGGCCACACCAGAGCTAGGCATGGCAGAAGACCTGGGCTTTGACAAGAGCGGCCTCGCCTTTGACGACGCTGCCTCCTACTTCCATGGCTCGCTTCAGGACATTAAGAAGCATCTCAAGCGAACCCCCTCAGGCACCTCGCTTGCCTCGTACGCTTCCAACACGGACGTCCGGTCGAAGCAGTCTAGCGACTCTAGCCCCACATCGCTGTCCGCCGGAGCCCGCGGCTCAAGGCGCATGTCGTACCAACTCAAGGACGTGCAGAGACGCCCACTCGTTCAGCGCCAGTCCACCCAGGGCGGCATCCAGACGATCCACGTCTACTCGGCCCCGGCCGTCGAGCGATACTCGGGCATGCCTAAAACACCCACCGGCGCGCCAGTACAGGCCACCTCGCCGTCTGAGAAGCGCCAGTCCCGCTTTCCCTGGAATAGACGCGATTCGCGCTCGTCCCGCAACTCAATGCCCCAGATCTCGGAACCTGTGCTCGAGTATTCCACCGCAAACCTCTTTTCTGAACAGGCCACCTACATTTCTCTCTCGCGCACAGGATCGACGCGCACCACCTCGGGCCGCCAACTTGCCCAGGACATGTATGCCGCCAACCGCCTCTCCACCCACGAGCAGGCCCATTATACCCTGGTCACGGAGGCCAACACCACTGTGGAGACGCAAACGGCAAAGGAGTCCATGGAAGATATCACCGAGGAAAACTTCAGCCCAATATCGCGGCGCACCGCAGCCACCACAGCCTCCTCCCACTCGTCTCAGCATTCTCTCGACATCACGCTCGAACCCATCCCCAAGGAGTCGTTTGTCACTGAGAGCACGCCGTCCCTCAATCTCGAGACACCGCCAACCATTTACACAGTGCCACCCATGCAGTCGCTCAACATGGCCATTCCGACTTCTCCCATCCAGGAAACGGCGCCTGTTGAAACTATCCGCGAGGAAGACGAGTACGAGGATGCCGCTGCGGCCCATGCAGCGCAGCGTGAGCCGCGCTCGGCGGACTCGCGCACAGACGTTTCCTCGTCTGAATTGATTTGGCGCCAAAAGCTCCGCACATCAGAAGAGAAACGCCGCAACATTATGATTGAGTACCAGCAGAAGCTCGATGCCGAGCGCCGCCGAAACGTGGAGCTGGAAAAGAAGCTTGAGGACATGATTCTTGCCAAGTCGTCGCAACGCGATGACTCTGGCAACAACAATACGTCCAAGCTTCGCATGCTGGAAACTCAGCGTGAGGCGCTCCGTGAAGCACTCACCTCGCTGCGTGACGTGAAGGACCGCGAAATCAAGGAGCTCACGGAGCAAGTCACGCGCCTCAAAAAATCTTCGCGCACAATCCGCCAGGAAAGCACCCGCTTGCAGTTGTCTGCGGCGTTGGCCAACAAGGACGACGACCAGTCGGAACTGTTGCTGCGTGCGCAACCCAACATGCGCACGGGAATCGGCCCTCTTCTACCCTTCTCGGCCCCGGTCGACATTACCATGCATCACCGCTTTTAAAATCTAATATCACGACTCATGACTGGGGCAGGGAGGGGCAATCTTTATCTAATATTTAAGAATGGACTATTTAGGATCACTGGCGAAGCACCCTGACATGTTTCGCTTCATTTGAAGCCACACGACTGAATTAAAACCCACGAATCAATTACTACATAATATACTCACCCCACGGTGTTTGGAGGCTATGCTGAAACACTCACGCGCCCTCCCTTATCCATGGCAATACGTGCATTGGAGAAGCTCTTTCTCAAGAAGTAGAGAAACGGGAGAGTGGTCGCCTGGAACACACAAAAGAGAATAAGCGTGCGATGCATGTTCTGCGGAGGAGATCCTTTGCCAGGCGGATATTGCAGCGCCGTGCCAGCAATGATAAAGACACCACCCATAATCTGGCCCGAGATCCACAGAACGGATGACGTGATGGTAATGTCGCACGGCGAGGTCTGCTCTTGGATCCACTCAAGGCAAAGAGGAAGCAGCGTGAAGGCTGTAGCACCAAAGATGCCAAGGGTGACGAACGGGCCTGCCAGAGCCTGCGAGTAGCTGCACATGTAGATCATACCAACGGTGCAGGCAAACAGAATAGGAACCAGAACAAAGATTAGGTGAAGGAAAATATGCAGCCGGTCGACGATGGGCGAAAAGATGGCCGAGATGACAATGCCGGCAACAATCAGCACGGCGGCTGCGTAGCCAGCGTCGTTCTGCGAGTAGCCATACGGATACAAGATTTGGTTGATGAAGGTGGTGACGGCATTGAAGAGGCCGACGGATATTCCGAAAATGTAGAGGGTCGCTAAAAAGGGCACGTTTGTGGCCAGCGAGCGGAAAGTCGCAATGGCGCCGAGCTTAGCCACGGCCGACGACGGAGACGGTGGCTTTGGCGGGTGTGTAGGGATAAATACGCATGCCACGCAACCAGCGGTGGCCACTGCCGCGGTGATGAGCATGTAGAGGCTCATGTTGGTCCCGTAGTCATCGGTGACAATCGCCGGAGACACGAGTCCGGCCACAGCGCCGCCAAACGGATTGGCCAGCGTGGCCAGCGCGTTGGCCGACACTCGGGTCCGGGCCGTGAACCACTTGTCGGTGTAGTATGCCGGCGTGGACAGCGCAAACGGCTGGGCAAAGCCAATGAGAATCTGAGCAAACATGACGAGACCAAAGTGCTTCTTGACGGTGCCGGCATACCTCAGCCAGGACGCCACAACGGTGAGCACCGAGGCGATGACAATGGAGATTCGAATGTTGAACTTTGAGCACGACCACCAAACAAACGGCGACGACACGGCATAGGCAAAGAGCACCACTGTGGACAGCCAGTTAACGGGGGCCGTGGAGTCGAGGTCAAAGTAGTAGACGGTTGCCGTGGAGATGGACGAGACGACGAGCCAACCCCAGGAGATGCAAATGTTCATCAACGCGAGAGCCAGGATTCCGAGCCAGCGGCGGCGATACACGGCGTACTGGGGCTGCGCAGAGGAGCTCGAGTCGTCGTTAAGTGAAATGTCGGCACCGGCCGACCCGGCCGACACTACGGTCTGCTGTTTGGGCCACATTCCCCAGCGCGATCTTGAGGGTCCTGGAGGGTCTGGAGGGTCTCGGAGAAGTCCTGGACAGGGTAAAGTTATATAGGATGCTAACTAGTGAAAGTGCGGTCGCAGAGATGCTGTGCGCTGTGTCGGCAGTGTTTCGCAGAGCTTCCGGCCCGCCCACATTAGGTCTGAATGCGTCTGCAGCAATTCTGCGGGCTGGTCTTGGCGGGGGTTTAGGGGCGGGCAGGCTAGGGTCTGACGAGACTAGTAGAGCGTGGCGTGATGGCGATGGGGGCTACTAGTCTGAATTTAGTGCGAGGATAACAGAGGAGTGCATCTCCTATCCAGTCTCTGGTAGGGTACGTTTGGACCGGTCCCCCGCTAACTCTAGGTCTGGACGCTCAGTCTCGCGACTCTGGTCAATTTCTGCATGCACTCCTGCAGGCAATACTGGGAGATAAGCGTGCGTCAGCAGACAGCAATTTTAGAGGCCAGGATGTGGAGAGGAGCTGCCGCCAGGGGGGTGCCAAGATCCGGTGACCGTTGAAAGCGCTTCTCGGGTGCCCCACTCAATGGCCATAGTCAGGTCCGCATCGGCAGGCTTGGCTCAGCCCTTACTCAAGTGGTGTGGCCCACCGGTTGAGTGACTGGTATTTTTTTCAGACTCGCGCAACGCTCTCAGCCCTCCTCGAAAAGATAGGGCTGAAGCAGCACGAGCCGCCCATCTGCATAATTCGTGTGAAAGGCCGAGAATACTCCGACAAAGAGGCGCTAACGTCGCGCCGTTGACCACATTGAGTCCGCGGATACGACCAGTACCAGGCTTATCAAAGCTTATCGATTTATCATGCCATGCAACGGCTCAGAAGCTAGTGCCCCGATGACAACGTTGACAACGTTAAGCAGCGTTCTAACAGCAAAACGGCTGAGGCATTTAGCCGTGAAGTAGGCGGGGTAACCGAGGCAACAGAGCTCCTCCAATGGGCTGGCCGTGACTGGATCTATAATGTTCTTGCACTGCCCCTTAAAGAAGAGCCGGCGTTTCCGAGCCCATTTCCGAATAAGCGATGGTCGCACCGCCGCTTTGCGCAAACCGGAGTCCGCTTCCTATATTTCTTAAGTCATCTGAACCGGGGTTGTTTACAGCCATCTCATGTGATTGCTTACAGAATCCTCAAACGCAGTACATTCATATATTACTACTATGTCATCTCCACTACTATCAAACTGCACCCGTGGAATTGCGGGTTGCCGTTAGCGAAAAGAGATCATGCTTCCTCTAACACTCTGGCCAAATGGCCGAACCAGGGTGACAATGACTTAGTGGTCTGGTTCATGTGAGTGTAGTGAAGAGGCTTTTTTTTTTGTTCGCAGAGTTTTCTGCGTGCCAGAAGGCACGTGACCCACGCCTAGGCGCGCTGTCAGCCGTGCACGCAACCGCGAGCTCGGAGAGAGCTGGACAGCGAGCAATTCTGAGTTGGCATTGGCAATAGCTCGTCAGTTTTCTAGAATGAAAACTTTCGTGGACCTAGCAGACCAGCTCTTTTATTATTCAGTGCTGCCGTTGGGCCTCCGTACAAACTGTTGGCGTGAAGCCATCCAAACAGGCCGCGGATGCTGTTCGGCCACCACAAATTCTTACCGTTCATCCATACCGCATACATTGGCAGCCTTCCGAACTATGCTTCCGTTCTTTTTTCTCGCAATTTTCTTCCTGTATTCCCCCACGGCTCCACGGCCCAACTCACGGCTTTCTCAGACGCAATTCGACATGCCTAATTGGGAAGCCATAGCCCCTCCCCCCTCACGGCCTCAGCGTTGAATTTCAAACGCTCCTTCCTACCGTCTACTGCCAAGAATGAAAGCCTTTATCTTGGCCATTGTGGCCGGAATGCTTATCTCGGGTTGCTCCAACTCCCTCCTAACAAAGTTCCAGGATAACATTTGCGTGGCTGACTGTGACACGACGCATCCCAAATACTTTGAGGAACCGGTTTTTCAAACGTTTCAGATGTTTGTGGCGGAATTGGCTTGCTGGTTTATTTTCAGATTCTCTCAGTACCGCGCCAAATTACAACAGGCATCATATGAGCAGGTGGGTGAAGAGGATGGCGCTTCTTCCAGCAGGAAGCAGGTGCCCAAAGGTACAACCTTGCTTCTCCTCGGAGGCCCAGCTATCTGCGACATTATTGGCACAACTCTGATGAATATTGGCCTTCTTCTCACTCCAGTGTCAATTTATCAGATGACCCGCGGTGCGGTCGTGCTGTTCACCGGTACCTTCTCCGTTCTCTTTCTCAAGCGTAAAGTCACGCGCTCGCAATGGATTGGTCTGGGCGCAGTCTTTGCTGGTGTGTTTATTGTGGGTGTCTCAGCCTCTCTAGGAGCTTCCTCTGATGCCCGAAGAACTCCTCTCCAAGTCACGGCCGGCATTCTTGTCATTCTCGCGGGGCAGATCTTCACAGCCACCCAGTTTGTCTCGGAGGAGTTTATCTTGGAGCGCTTCTATATTCCTCCGCTCCGCCTAGTAGCCTGGGAGGGTATCTTTGGCACCGTTATCACTGTCACCCTGTCAACGTTTGTCTACCTTATCTCTGGTGGTCAGGTCTTCAACTTGGCCCATGCCACGGCTGAGCTTGGCGCCTCCAAGGGTCTTGTCATCTCATCCTTTTTCATTATGATTTCCATGGCATGTTTTAACTACTGCGGTATCAACGTGACCCGCCATGTCAGTGCTACCTCGCGCTCTACTGTAGATACATGTCGCACTATTGGTATCTGGGCTGTCTCGCTGGCTCTTGGTTGGGAGCGCTTTCAGTTCCTGCAGCTCGTTGGTTTTATCACGCTCGTTTACGGCACTCTTCTTTTCAATGGTCTTGTTGGCAACCAAGCCGAAGACCCGCTGCCAGAAGAGTTTGAGCACTCGTAAGCGCGCACGCCAAGCTTTTATATTTATAATACACTGCCGCATCTTGGCCTTTGTTGATTCACTTGGCTTTTTTTGCGAGTCTCACTCAAGCACCTATCTTACCCCTTCATGATGTTGTCCGTTATAATCTTGCTAGTTGGCATTGCCCGCGCCTTACAAAATGCATCCGTCCACATTACTGCTGCTGCTCAACAGCCAGCTTCATATTACGAACCTCATGTGCCAGTTGTAGACCTTGGGTATGTGACTTTGGTGGGCCTTCACGAAGTCGAAATGGACTTGAATCACTTTCGTGGCATTCGCTATGCACTGCCGCCGCTGCAGCAATTGCGATGGAGGCGGCCAACCCCTATTGAAGACACTGACTTTTACACTAACTCGCCTGTGGTAGATGCTACTCAATGGGGCGACATTTGCGTGCAAGGATTTCCGGCGTGGATCAATTCCGAGCTGCATCGTGTCAAGTTTGATTTTCGCAGCGTTGAGGGCTTTCGATCTTCCATGAAACTGTTTGTGGAGCTCTTTATGCTAACAGTCAAATCATACGTCACCAAGCAAACAAAGACACCTGGCATGTCAGAAGATTGCTTGTATCTGGATATCACGAGTCCTGGAGATGTGGCTCTGCATCGTGATACTCTACAAAAAGACAGGAGACTGCGGAGCAAGCAGCAACAGAAACTACCCGTCATTGTCCAGTTTCACGGTGGCAGTTTTGCTTTTGGGTTTCCTCAGATGTATCCTGGAGACTCCTTGGTCTGGGCTTCTCGCTCAAAGGCCATTTATGTGTCTGTGCAAAGCCGCCTCGGATTATTTGGTTATCTGGCCGGTCGCGTAGTAATGGAGAATGGAGATTTGAATGCAGGACTGCACGATCAGATGCAGGCTTTAAGGTGGGTAAAGGCCAATATTGCTGCCTTTGGAGGCGATCCGAATCGCATTACAATTATGGGTGCTGGAGCGGGAGGTGCCTCGGTCATCTATCAGATGATGCGCAATGAGGGCCTTGCAGACACTCTATTCCATGGTGCAATTGCTGAATATCCATGGGTACAACCCTTACTACATGCAGACACACAGCGGGTGCAGTACAATGCCGTGCTGGCAGCAGCAGGTTGTCATAACTTGACTTGCTTGAGAGCAACTAGCCAGGAAGACCTAGTGTCTGTTGCAAATGAGATTTTTGATACAATGTATGGCGTGAAGCAGTACGGATTTGGTACGACTTATTTTGGGCCTGTGCTTGATCGATACTTTATCCACGACCTGCCATCTGTTCAGCTTGCTACAGGAAGATTTATTGATGTTCCACTACTTGTGGATCATTCCAAGTATGAGGGTGTGCTTTTCACCAACACTTCCACCCGATCCGAGTCCGATATTCGGCGGGAAGCGAAACGAGTTTTTCCGCACGCTAATAGAGTCTTTTTTGATGATCTGATGCAGGTCTATCCGTATGAGAACTACAACTCCACGTTTTGGAGATACCAAGATTTGATTGGAGATGCTATGGTGAACTGTCCTACTTTTTTCATTGCCAGCAGTGCTGTTCGCTACAAGTCTGAGAACCGACTAAATGTGTACAAGATGATTTTTGATGCTGGGTCGCAGATTCATGGAGCAACCGCGCCGTATTTGTACAGTGGTCTGCCCACGCACCCCAGGTCAAATAATGATAGCGTCGCCAACATATTGACGTCGTACATTTTGTCTTTTGTGCAGACAGGCAGTCCCAATGTGCTGCGGGACGAAGGCTCGCCTGAATGGCGGCACTATGCCAACGGTAGTAGCGTGCTGACAGTATCCTACGATGGTTTTGACGTTATTAGTGACCCGGATGCTGGGTTTGGGTGCGATTTCATACGGAATGCAAGCTCAATTGTAGGCAACTAGAGGAATTTAAAATATTATATACAGGTCTCATTGAATTATTTTAGGTGATCCTCGATAGGCTAAGCTGCAGCATGCAGCGTGGACGACGGACAAGAAGAAATGGGAGGCTGGTAGCAACAGAAAGGGAAATGAGAGCGATTGCGGCCGAATCCCAATCTGCAATCACTGAAACTCAACTGACAAGAAATCTCCTACCACAAACCTTTTCTCGGAATGCAGCGCCCCTTCCTTCCTCCGGCCGGCACTGCCACCGGGCATCCCGAGACTTGCCCCAATCACAGCCGCGCCACCCGCCCACCCAAACCTCCAGCTTTCCATCAAGCACCGCCATTGTCACTTCACACCACACACAATTGCCATGGAACAACCCATTGTTCTAGACCAGGGAACTGGATTTGTCAAGATTGGCCGGGGAGCCACCAACTTCCCGGACTTCACCTTCCCGTCAATTGTCGGCCGGCCGATTCTGCGTGCCGAGGAGCGCACCGGCAACCTTGAGATTAAGGACATTATGTGCGGAGAGGAGGCCTCGGCCGTGCGCTCAGAGCTGCAGATCTCGTACCCCATGGAGAACGGAATCATCCGTAACTGGGAAGATATGACTCACCTGTGGAACTACTCGTTTTACGATAAGATGAAGGTGGACACGCGCGGGCAAAAGATCCTGCTGACGGAGCCGCCGCTCAACCCGATTGCCAACAGAGCTCGCATGGTGGAAACTATGTTTGAGCAGTACCAGTTTGGTGGTGTTTATGTGGCCATCCAGGCTGTTTTGGCGCTCTACGCCCAGGGCCTCTCCTCCGGAGTTGTGGTCGACTCTGGCGATGGTGTAACCCACATTGTGCCGGTGTACGAGTCTGTGGTGCTTAACCACTTGACTACTCGGATCAACATTGCCGGCCGTGACGTTACTCGGCAGCTCATTAACCTGCTGCTGCGCCGTGGCTATGCCTTCAACCGTACGGCCGATTTTGAAACTGTGCGCCAAATAAAGGAGAAGTTTTGCTACGTGTCGTACGATCTCGACTACGACAAGCGTCTGGCCGATGAGACCACCGTTCTGATGGAGACGTTTGAGTTGCCTGACGGACGGGTCATCAAGCTGGGCCCCGAGCGTTTTATGGCGCCAGAGTGCCTGTTTCAGCCGCATCTGGCCGAGGATTCGGAGCAGCCTGGAATGGCTGAGGCGCTTTTCAACACAATTCAAAGCGCCGAGGTGGATGTCCGTTCGTCGCTTTACAAGGCCATTGTTCTGTCGGGTGGCTCCTCCATGTACCCAGGTCTGCCGTCGCGTCTCGAAAAGGAGCTCAAGCAGCTATGGCTGACTAGAGTGCTCAGAGGTGACGCTGAGCGTCTGAGCAAATTCAAGGTCCGTATCGAGGATCCCCCAAGACGCCGTCACATGGTGTTTTTGGGTGGCGCCGTTCTCGCCAACATCATGCATGACAAGGAGCACATGTGGATCACAAAGAGCGAGTGGGAGGAACAGGGTGCGCGTGCGCTTGACAAACTGGGACCGAGATGAACGCTCACTCTCGTGTGCTTGTACTCTACAAGCTGGGCCCAGGCCCGTGTATTTTATAGTCACAATCTTGCGCGCAAATACAATTATCTATTCGTACTTGGTGAGTGGGGAACCGGGAAGCAAGCTAATTATGTTCTAACGACGAGAAAAGTCAGTTCAATTTTCATAGCTTTGAAGCTATTTGTCAGTTTCTTTGGCACATCCAGTTCATTCTTGGGGTTGTGCCCATGGCCAAAAAAGGCAACTGCGATAAGACAACTGCATCAGGAGCTTTGTCTGCTCGACGGAATAGAGTAGTTGAAATAACAAACTCATTGAATTGGTGGCGGATTGTGTTTGCTCAGCTCGCTTCAGTACTTGCGAGTGCCGGGCTGAAGTGAGAAAGACACATCTAGATAAACAAACGGAAATTCATAGCCGGAGAGCCCCACTAAACGGTGATTTACGATTTGCAACTTAATCTGCTCTCCCGCTGATGGAGTGTGGGCTAGGCTGATAGACTGTGACAGATAGACTGTGGGGAAAGTTGCTCCGCGGGCGACCTTACGATAGCTGCAATACATTATCCAATACACTACTTGGACTCGGACTCTGTCACACCCTCCTTCGTCTCCTCGGCCTCCTCATCTGCCTTCTTCTTGGGCTCTTCGTCCTCGTCTTCGTCCTCGCTCTCGCCGATAAAAAAGGGATCCTTGTCTCCCTCCGGCTCCGGTGGAACAGCCTTGAGCGGCTCCCACTTGTCGTTCTTGCCGCCAGCGCTTGGAGGCGCCACAGCACTCGTCTTCGCAACAGAGGCGAGCGGGGCATCGTCGTCGTCACCACCGAGAGCCGACACAGCAGGTTTCCCTGGGCGAGCGGGCTTGGGCGGTGGGTGAGAGCCAGACTCGTCGCGCAGCGAGACGCCCTGAAAGTCGTCATTCATCATGCGCGGGTCCCTGTCATAAAGACCTGGGGAGCGACGCGACTGCTGGCCACCAGCTTGCGGATCCTGGGCCCACACCTGCTCCTCGTCGCCTTCCAGGCGCTTTCGCAGGTTGTTCATCCAGCCCGTGACCTTTGTGCGCGTCTCCTCGAATCCCTTGGTCAGATTGTCTCTGATTTCAGGCAAATCGTCATCAATAAAGGAGCGCTGTGGCGGGCTGGGTCGCTCCTCCTCGTAGCGTCCGGAATACCCGCCCGAGGTGCGCGGCTCGCGGCCGCCAGAGCTTCTGGAGCCTCTCGAGAACTCGCGGGCCAGTCTGCGAGCCAGAGCCTCATCAGACTCGAGCTGTTCCTGTTGGTGTCGGTGGGCGTCCTCCCTGGGAGTCTCGGCCTCGTCCCGGATAACAAAGTCCGGCTGGTAGTCCGGGTCAGAGGCCGATAGCAGAGCCTCCATGGCGTAGGGGGTTCTTCCACGGGAAGCAATTAGTACTGCCTTCAGAGTGAACTCTGATTGGTCTGGGAACGCCTCCTTGAGGTTTTCCAGCGTCTTTGCGAACGGGGAGAGCGGTCTGGGCGGTTTGGCCGGTGGAAGAGCCGCTGATTCAACGGGCTCTGTAGGCTCAGGGGCGGCATTGCCAGCAACAGCAGCTGGCACAGCTTCGGCTACAGGCTCTGCTGGAACCCCGGTCTTACTGGCTTCTTTCTCGTCGCTCATTGTGGCGCTTGTGATGCTGCTTCAATGTGTAGGGGATGAGGAGGCAGGCGGAGGGGAGGGCCTGGTGGGATGTTGTGTGGGGTTGCTGAGCGCCACAGTGGCTGAGGGTGGGGTGGAGGAGAGGATGAGAGGAGAGGCGGAGAGTGAGAGAAGGGGAAGAGGAGAGAGGAGGATGGGGAAAAGAGAAGAGGAGAAAAAGCTAGAGTTTGTGATTGCATGTTCTTTTGTCCAGATGATCAGGGTTGAGCTCGTCTTTTGGGTTGCTTTCTTTCTGTCCGGTCTCAAGTGGTCCTCTCAAAGATGGACGCTCTATATGGAAGACACATCACACAATTCTTGACAATATCACCTATTTAGGTCTCAGCAAGTGTGGGAAAAAGGCACCAACCACATTTGCCGATGGCAAAAACCACGTCTTCTTGAAGTTATAAGCTGTTCTTTCGTCATTCCAGTAACTAATCTCCGCACCTTGTCATCTCTAGTTAGTGATGGAAACCAGTCACCCACTACCCGCGGCAAAATAGTGACTATATCCCCCACCCTTTACTGCTACAAAGTTGGGCAACAAGCCACCCTCGTCCAAACCGCAACCCACTACAAAATCGTGACTACAACTCAAGTCATCACCGTAATCTACAACCCACTAGCATCACCTTGTCGCCATGCCAGCAACTCCAGGCGAAAATTCTCTGCCCCCAGAGCACGTACTCTCGCCCTCATTTTTCCCAGGACAGCACGCCGTCTCCCCTGCGACGCCGGTAGCCCCCGGCTCCCACCACCGGAAGCTCACCGAACACCAGATTGACAAGTTCCGCACCTACGTGGAAGACAGATTGCTTCACATCAACCGCCAGTTCATCCAGAGGCTCAATGGCAAGGGATACCTCACTCTCGACATGCTGCTGGCAGATGTCTCCAAACTCATTGATGTTATTTGGATCTCCATTCTCAGCACTGTCAATGAGGACGGCTCCTCTCTTTATGGACAGGACCAGTATCTCATCAGCATTGCCGATTCTTTGATAGACTACATGGCCGGCTACGATGTTATTGAGGATCCGAAAAGACTGCTGAAAACACTTGATCGTCTGGACTCTCTCTTTTGCTCGTTACTCAACAAGGACACTCCCTCTGGCGATGGTCTGCGGGGAACTGAGCAAGTTCGCCTCGAATCAATTGCAGAGCGGACGCGAGTGACTGTCATTAAACTACCTATTGGAGAGGGTTACGAAGATGCCATCAGCAAAGTGTACGAGAAGGTGCTTGACAGCACAACCTAGCTGAGCCACGGGGAAACTAGCTGGTCTAGTCCAATCATTCATAATCTATTCGTAAATTAATTTCGCTACATGCCCGCTCCTTACGCTTGCGGAGCGCTGGGCCGGTTCATGTTGAATAAATATAAGAGCTCGGACTGACTCAGTCTGCCAATGTTCTTGAGATCTCCCTCATCCAGAGCAGCCTCTATCATCTCTCTCTTCTTGAGCTGAAGCTCCATGATTCGGTCCTCAACTGTCTTTTCCACAATAACCTTGTGGACATGGACCTCTCGTGCCTGGCCAATACGGTGTGCACGGTCCATCGCTTGGTCCTCGACAAAGGGGTTCCAGAACGGGTCCATTAGCACAACATGAGATGCACAAGTCAATGTCAAACCCACATTACCCGCTTTCAGCGAAACCAACAACACTCGTTTGCGCGGGTCATCGAAAAACTGGTTCACTGTATCATTTCGTTCCGTAGCCGACATGGAGCCATCATATCGTAAAAATTCATTGGCGTGCTCACGCCATAAAGGAATCTCCATCAAATCCAGCAGTGACGTAAAGGAAGAAAAGACCAACACCTTTTCTCCAGGATAGTTGTCGTAAATGTCCTGGATAATGTTCATACACTTGGTGACCTTGGTTGACGGAATCCAGCCCTCAGGGAAAAGTTTTGTCAGACCAAGACGCTCAATGCACTGGTTCTCTAGACCTACAGGACTCACGTCCATCTTTTCGTCCTCAAATGCACCATCCTCCGCCAAAAGTTTCTTATCTAAAGCAGCACGCTTTCTCGTATCCCGAGCCCACTCCAAAATATGGCTCTCAGTACAGTGCTCTATTTCAAGCTGTCTGAAGATCTCGCAAGTGACTCTTCTTTCAAAGTCAATCTCAACCTGGCATCTGGAGCACTTGGTCTTTTCATCGCCCATGATACTATCATCGATTTGCTTTTCTGCACGACATTCGCGGCACATTATATGTCCGCATGGATTCATGATTTCAGCTTGTTCTGAATCAACTGCATCGGAACATTGGACACATGTAAACTCATTTCGTTCAATCAGTTTTCTCAAACCTTGCTTTAGCTCAAGAGGAAAATTACGTGTGAGCTCACACTGCTTTCTCACCTCCTTATCTGTTAAAGCTCCGCTATTCACATTCTTGATCTTTGCTTTTTCAACCAGTTTCGGATGACAAGCAGCCTGCCGAAGGCGCAAAAGCATGGTAAGAATATTGGTGTAGTTTTGTGCCACAGAGTTAGAAGAAATGAAGCGGTTAACCTGCAGCTGAGTTTTGCTTTCCAACGCAGAATAGTAAGCTGCCTCATCTTCACCTAAGTGCTCCATGTCAGTGTCAATATACTTTTCAGGGAGAGATAGAATAGGCTTTCCGTCTACCATGCTTTTCTTGGTTCGTCGGAGTAGAATGGCTTTGAGAAGAGCTTGCACACGTTGATAGGACTGTCTAGAGCCCGCTTTGATGCCTCGTGTGATATCTGCAGAAAACTTTCTCTCATCATTATAAGGCGCAATTCTCAAGAATCTCAAGAACGGGTATAACTCTTCAATATTGTTTTGCATCGGGGTGCCCGAAAGACACCATCTGAACTTGGAAGTCAGACCGGAAACAGCCTTGGAAGTCTGTGTGTTTTTGTTCTTGATATACTGAGCTTCATCGAGAACAACTCTGTACCAGGAAGATACAAAGAATGGAGAGCGACCACCAGACCGTCCATTTGCTTCCACGCTTGAGTCCAACGCTCTGATGTGATCTTTGAACTCTCGAGCAAGTAGAGTGTACGTAGTCAAGACCACATCGAATTTTTTAAAATCGTTCCATTTGCGCAGCAAGTGGGACGAAGAAGAATGGTGTACATAAACTGACAGTGGATTATCAGGTTTGACCTTTGTCTGTATCTCGCGCTCCCACTGGCGAAGCAGGGCGACGGGACATACCACCAGTGTTGTTTTGCATTCTGGATCTTGCGATTTTCGCTCCAAGAGAAGAGCAATGGTCTGCACAGTTTTACCCAAACCCATATCATCGGCCAAAATACCACCTTTGTTATTAGACTCTTCTTGGCGCTTGAGCCACGTGAGACCAATCTTTTGGTGTTCTAGCAAATTGACGGCAAGATCTTCAGGAGTACCGATTCTCGATTCCGGGGCAATGTCTTCATCTGGCTTGATATTTTTGAGAATTTCTTCAAGCTGCTTTCGCTCATCTTGCGCGAACCCCTCAAGGCCAAATGGTCTTGAAAGAGGAGCAGAAATATCAACCTGCCGATAGGGAGTCATGGACATTTGTCTATTGCCTGCCTGATTATTGTTCTGGATAGCGAGCTTTCCAGTAGCACGAAGGTACTCCGTTTCATAATCACGTAATGACCGCGAGTATATCCCATCCAGCTTGTCTTCTATCATTTTGATTTCGCCAGTTAGTTCCTCTTTCTTTGTGAAGAGCTCGCGCGCTGTGTGGAGAAGAGCAAGTAATCGCCTGGAAACCGGAGACGCGTGCTTGGAAGCCTCAGGAACCTGCCTGAGTCTTCTAATCTTGGCGTTTGCATCGCGCCATTGTGAAGAAACGCTCTCGAGCCTGTCGATCGCGCTGGAGACATTATTGAGTAAAAGGCTGATGAGCCTGCCTGCGGTTTGAAGTTCTCGAGAACTTATGCGATCCTTGTATACCGCGTTGAAGCGGACCGCTCTGTCCTGCAAGATCTTGAGTTTATGACCATGCAGATCGCCCATGCCCTGGGAGTCAAAGAGCGATGAAGAAGCGGAAGCAGGACGGACCTGGCGCTGAGTGACTATCTCTACATCTCCGTTTCCAAAGCTTTGAGTGCGGCTGGGGACCTGGCCAATGCTATCAGAGCGCGCTCTCTTTGAATCCGTCAAATCAATGACATCAAGTGCTGGGGAAGATGGGGCAGGAGAGGCCGTATTTGAACGCCCGGAACGGTCGAACAATGATGAATATGACCGTTTTAGTGGCGAGGGCACTGACGACGCCGCTTGGGCAGGCGAGCCTAGCGACGAGAGTCTTGTTGACGAGGCTGGAGATGACAGGGATCCCAAATTTTCCGCAGCGTTCTGCGCAAGGTGAGAGATCTCTGGAAAAGGAGCCAACGACTCATTCTCGTCGTCTGCAAGAGTTGCTGCCGAGTTCAAGTGATTATTTTGCGAGTCCTCATCATCGGAGTCCAGAATAATGACTGGTTCCGGATTCATGGGCTTCTGATAAGAGGCATTCTGAGAGTATTGCGAGTATCGGGGGGCATTGTACTGGGAGACTGGTTCGGCGTGGCGCACTGCCTCATGTTGAGAGGCGGGCTTGTACTGAGAGACTGACTGAGGTTGAGGCACTGGCTCGTATTGAGAGACTGGCTCATAATGAGAGACTGGCTGAAGTTGAGGCACTGACTTGTATTGAGGCACTGGCTCGTATTGAGAATTTGGCTCATATTGAGAACCTGGGGCGTCTTGGGGCACCGAGGAATCGTAATGAGCGAGGGGGGGTTGCTGAGATTGCAGCGAAGAGAGAGATTCCAGCCGCTCCAGATGTTGCTGTGGCACACTGTTCAACTGCTGTGGCGAGTGGCCAGGCACTTGTTGTAGCGCGTGCTCCTGCGGCTGCGGCGGCGGCGGGGGTGATTGAGGCTCTGCCTGTTGTGGCATGCTGCTTCCGACGCCGGAGAGGAGCGAGTTCACGTCCAGAGACATTGCCATAAAGGGGTGCCAAAGGGCAAGCAGCTGCTGTTATATCTGGTGAGGCGAAGGAGAGAAAGTGTGTCTGGCTGGAGCAGGGCAGATATGGGCCATGGTCATGTGGTCATGGAAAAAAACTATCACGTGACTGGTCTAAGCGGAGGCGGGCGTTGGGAGGCGTTGGAGGCGGTGGAGGCGGAGGCGGAAGATATGGGAGCGTCGAGGGGAGGAGAAGGGACAAAAGAGCATTAGAGTGGCACTAACTGGGTTCCAGACCTCCAAGTTAAGTTCAAACGCTGTTTGGTCCGGCCCCACCGGCCGATGAGTTTGGCACGGCGTTTTTTAAGTCCGATTTCTGGTTTTAGGTGCGTCATTGTGCCTCTTGGGGTAAGGGTTTCACAGACGGTGGGGCACATGACCAGGTCTGAGGAAGCTGTTTGGTTTGGAGATGCGGAGGCGGCTGCGCGCGCTTATGGGAGAAAAGCTGGAGAGCAGAAAAGGCTCAGAAAGATTTAGTTAAGAACTTTTGAATGTTTGAAAGTGGTGTTTGAAAAGTTGACTGTCTTAAGAGCCTGGAAATCCAGCTGCGGGGCTAAGCTTGGCCTACTGGGCTACAGGGCAGGAAATGACGCACGGTTACCCCTGCCAATAGTCAGATAAGAAGATAAGGGCATTGCACTGCGGAAGTATGGAGACTACTTTTAGATAAAATGACTATAGTTCATACGAACGTATACGAACGGATACGAACGTCCTGAGACATGACTTGGGGGGTTTTGACTCGAACGCCAACGGGAATTCTATCCGAAGAATCTTCAGCACAGCATTCAGTGCATCAACACCGGGCACAGAGTAGTGTAGTTGGGGCTTGTTTGGCACGTCCCATCCGTCACTCCTGAGCTGTGTTTCTGTCGCTGTCCAATCCTGCTGTCCTATGTCTAATCAAACTAAAGTCCCGACTTGCGGCCTTTAGTGGCTCGTCCCTGCCAGGTCTCTGGAACGCCCCTGCCTCCCTACAGCACCTGGTAATTTGAAAAGAAAAATAAAAAAGCACCCACCACAGCCATGCCCGCTCTTTGTTTCGCTCCTTGCGACTTTGCTGGGTTGTACATTCTTTGCATTCGATATCTCTCAAGCCCCCCTCTGGGCTGCAGTGTGTCCGCTCTCTCTTCTCTCTTTGTACTTCGTTTGGAACATCCCGCCAGGGAGTCACTAGAACTCAGTGACTACCCACCCCCTTTTAGTGGGAGGACCACTGGCGGTGGCCCACCAAAGGATTCCAGCCACTAGACCAGACCAGCTGTCAACAACTATCCTTGACCACACCGTATGACCGAAAACGCGCGTCCGGCTGCCGTGGCAAAGGTCGCCTCGTTTCTGAGACATCCCTCGGACCTCAAAAACATTGCTTCTCTTCGCGAATCTCTCGTGCGCGAGAAGCGACAAATAGACCACCAAATCAAGATCCAGCTCGACTCTCAGATTGAGGTGCTGTCGGCCGAGGCCACAGCGCTTGACCAATCAAAGTCCGATGCTGAAGAAATCAAAACAGCTCTCAACACAGTGCACAGGGTGCGCGATATGAGCCGCTCGGCCGTGCCGCAATTTGCGCACATTCGCGAGCTGCTCGAAGTGCTGAGCAACTTTGACCAGACACAGAAGTTTGTGGAGAACTTTACAAACATGAACGAGGATCTTGACATTATCCGCGACCTCATGGACGAGGACGGCCCGCTGAACGAAAAAACAGCCGAAATGGCCAACCTCGTAAGGGTCCATTATTTGCTAATGCAGCAGCGAAATGTCTACGACGAGGCCATGGCTGAGTCGCAGCGCTGCACCGCTGACACCAAGCATGTAATTCGCAAACACTTTCAGCCGCTGCTGGACCTCATTGCACAGTTTGAAGAAACAGTCTTTGTTGTGGCAGCGCAGCTACTCGAGCTCACAAAGGCTGGTAATTACCAGCTCATTGTAAAGACTGCCAAGATTGTTGCGGCCGAAGAGAAGAAGGCGCTCAAGCTTAGCGTCTTGTCTGAAGCTAAGGACTCCGGACGCATCAGCGCCGAGGCATATAATCACTTTGTGCGGAAAATTGGCTCCTCGAGCAACAGCGATTTGAAGGCCACATTTTTCGAGCGCATCAAGGAAGCAGTTCCCCGCAGATTTGCCGTCAAACTCAAAAAGGTTCAGGGAGATCCCCAGGCTATGCTCGACAAACTGGTGTTTATCTACGACGATCTCGAAATTTTTGACCGTGATTTGTCCAGACGGCTGCCACGACGATGGCAAATTGTCGAGATCCAGGTCAAGAACTACCACGAAGAGGTCAACAAGGTGCTTAATCTCATACTCAATGACCTGGACCCGACGGCAGAAAACTTGCTGCATTTGCTACACTGGGTTGAGGAATACAAGAGCCGGATGACGGCACTTCTCGGGGCTGACTCTCCGGCTCTCCAGCTGCTCATTGACGAGCCGCTCTTGGGTGGTCGCGAAGACGATCTTTATGACGAGTTCCTGAACCTCAATATGACAAAGCTGCGCACATGGTCAGAAGAAGTTATTCTCGCCGAGAGACTACGGTTTGAGGAACGTGTTAAGCAGCCGGAAACGGACATGGACGATAGATACTACTTGGCTAATCAGGACGATCTGTTCAAGTTTTTCCAAGAAACGGTCGCCTTTTGCAAGGAATCCGGAAAGTCGCGCGTCATTGCTAGCTGTGCAACTGAGATGGCCAACATTCTCAGTGATCGCATGAGGAGGTGGAAGATCGTGGCCGAGAAGCAGGTACGTCTCTATGAAAATCAGCAAGAGCGCAAAAAGAAAAAGTCGGACGCTGAGCAAGAAGAGCCGGTCGCACCTGGTTTGATAGAGTACATTACGGCGATTGCGAACAATCAGCCCAGGGCGAAGCGTCAGGTCACCAAGCTCCAGAGCGACCTGTGTAACGCTGTGAGTAAAAAGTATCGCTCGCAGGTCAGCCAGACCATGGATTCTGTTTTGAAGAACATGTACAAGTTCATGTATGCGCTCAACGCGCTGCAGTTGCGAGTTATGTTTTCCGACATGCTTGTTCCCTTTGGCGAGCTGTTTCACACGTCCAACTGGAAGAAAGGAAGGTCTGTGCAGGCCATTATGGTCACGGTGCAAGACTTTACACAAGACATGGAAGCTCACATGGATCCAGGCGTACTGCGAGACTTTTCGTTCCTCGTGATTGAGACCATGGTGTTGCTCTATCTTCGGGCACTTCGAGATAACAAGGCGTCGCTGTCGTTCTCGAGCGACAAAGACCGCATCAAGAACGATGTAGAGGTGATGCTCGATACATTGTCGCTACCGCCGTTCCACATGGAGGATGAGGGCCAGGGCTATGTGATTGAAATGCTCAATGCTGTGGAATTTATTCTCAAGGTTCTGGAGGTTCCGAACGAGGATCTTATCATTCTATACAGGGAGTTCCGGCAGCATTTCTGGGATGTTCCGGCCGAGCTGTACGAGGCGATGCTGCAGTCCAAGAAGGATCTTTCCAGCAAGCGACTCAAGGAGATTATGATGGCAGTCAACATGGAGGCCCTAGAGCAGCAGCCCGAGGAACAGCGCCCACACACGTTTCTTTACCGCTTTGACGATATTTTCAACGATGCTAAATTCCAGTTGTAGTATTTATTACCTAGTAATGGACAGAGCCTGCTGTCTGGCTTTCTGACTTGTTTGGCATGCAGCCAGAAGGGCGGATAATTGGCGGGGCAATGCCCCGCCAATTTTTGGTGGCTCAAAATAGAATTATCTAGGCCGCGGCCAAGGGGATCTGCAGTCTGGCACGCAGATGCGTGGGCAAGAGCTACGATCTCTCGCAGCGTCGCCATTGGAGGGGCAGCATAGGCCAGCCAGACAATGGCAATCAGACAGGCAATGAGAGATTCAGCATGGACTAATAGGATAAAGATCTCCTCAGCGGCTGGCCGCTAGCTGGCCGAGATTCAGGACGCCCCGAAAGTATCGGCGCTCGCAGAGGGCTGCCACGCCTAGGGGTGCTGGCGCATTGCAGCATAGTGCCGCGAGCCGGAACATGATGCGTCTAGGGCAGGAACCTTGGGCAGCGGTACCCGGAGTGGGCGGAGTGGGCTGAGCAGCCCAAACACGGGGGTCGAGGAGATACCAGAAGGTGGGGCAGCTGGTCTACGGTTGCCTCCAGGAAAAATCCCCGGACTGCCCGGCCAAAGCCCGCTTTGCCGCTAAGGTACCAGCGAGTAGTGCTCCAAAAGATGCTCGGCCGCGCCCATCTGCGTGCGGGAGCTGATGCAACCAGCCCAGAATGGCACCTGGCGCGGCGAGTGGTGGGGAGCAGACGAAAGACACCTCCGGTCGTCCCAACGGACTTGACTGATTGCATACGCATTCACGCACCCAGGTTCTTCCTTCTTGACACTCACTGGAGAATTTTCTCTGAGCTTCATTTTAGTAGAACCACTCCTTTTTTGTCAGCTTCCTTCATTTTTCACTGCTCTGTCTGTCCCCCCACCTCCCCACCTCCCCCTTGTTTCCCGCCCTGGCGTGCAACAAAGCTACCACCCAAAGCTGTCACCCGCCTCATCGCCTCAGGCTACCTTCCAGCTCCCAGCTCCCAGCCGTGCGCAGGCACCACTAAAGTGTCCACCCAACAAGAGCGCTTCCCGAAACATCGCACAGTTCTGACTGCCACTTTTTTACGACCGCGGTAAAAAAATCTTTTGTCAAAAAACCCCCGCCCACGAACCTGACTTTGTTGCTACTGATCCGGCGTGTCCGTGGATTTGACCAATCCATTACCTTTCACTCTCTAGCCTCAATCACCAAGCCGCTACTTTCTGATCTGGCCACACTGTTGAAAAAGGCACGGGTCCGTTTGGCTGTTGTTTGTGTTATTGATTTTTTTGCCCCAATCTCCAGCTTACGAGCACAGATCCGGTTCATTACTTGAGAATATACCGTGTTTGTTTCTTGTCTGATTGGCCTTGGTTGTTTCTTTTGTGATTTTTTTTTTGCATCCATCTGCGCCCTCCCCTTCTCCGTCCAGCGCCCTCTTCAATTGCTACCAGTTTGAAACATGTCGACTGAAGAAGCGATCGCCCCAACACACTCTAGTCCTGTAGAGACTCCAGTTACTACCTCTGCTGCTGGTCCTACCAGCCCAGAGGGTGTCGTTGCCGATGCCCAACCGGCAGTTTCTCCGACTGCCGACCAGCAGACCTCGAGCGGCTCCGCCTCCGGCTGCAACTCTAAAACTACGCTCTGGATGGGCGAGCTCGAGCCCTGGTTTGATGAAACCGCTATCAAAAAGATTTGGCAGACGTTTTCGCTGCCAGTCGAAGTCAAAATCATTCGTGACAAGTTCTCAGGTGTCAATGCCGGCTACTGCTTTGTAGATTTTGCCAGCCCCGAAGAAGCTTCTCGTGCTCTACAGCTTAACGGCCAATTTATCCCCAACACACAACGCGTGTTTCGTCTTAACTGGGCTTCCGGCAACGGCCTCAATGACCGCAAGGAGGACCGTGCCCCCGAATACTCTATATTTGTCGGTGACCTGACGGCAGAAGTCGGCGAGGCCGAGCTGTTTGAGCTTTTTTCCAAAGCCTACCCTTCGTGCAAGTCCACCAAAATCATGTGCGATATTGCCACCAACCAGTCCCGTGGCTACGGGTTTGTGCGCTTCTCGGACGAGTCGGAGATGCAGCGTGCTCTCAATGAGATGCAAGGTCGCATGTGTGGTTCTCGCCCGATGCGCATCTCGACGGCCACGCCCAAGAACAAAGGCGTTGCGTTCAATCACTACCAGCAGATGCAGCAGCAGATGGCCCACATGTACTACACGCCTGGTGCACCACCCGGCGCCGCTGCGCCACTGAATCAGTTCACCGATCCCCACAACACCACTGTGTTTGTCGGCGGACTGGCTGCTTCTGTCACTGAGAATGAGCTGCGTGACTTTTTTGCGCCGTTTGGCGACATTACCTATGTCAAGATTCCTCAGGGCAAGGGCTGTGGTTTTGTGCAATACGTGCTGCGGTTGTCTGCTGAGCAGGCTATTTCAGCCATGCAGGGGTATCCGATCGGCAACTCGCGGGTGCGCTTGTCTTGGGGTCGGTCGCAGACGGCCAGCGGTCCCCACGGCACTCCGTACCGCCAAGCACCTCCCCCGCTGGTGTATCCTCAACAGCTGCATGCTGCTCCGCTTGCGTACGACGGCTCCTTGACAGGCAGACCCGCGCTTGTGCCGACTGGAGCGCTAAGCGCACCGTTGGCACCGGTGCCACCGGTGCCACCTGGCGCCGGTACTGGAGCTCCCGGTGAACCAGGCGCTGACCCGTCGGAGCCTCTTCCCATGGCTCGTCTCAACGAGCTCTACGAGGCTGCCCGCCTGGGCACCATTGACCGCCTGCAAGGCAATGACAAGTTCAACGGTGTCTACGCGCAGTAGAGGAGATTTATTTATACAGCGGCCCCGCTCCCCTGCGCGCTTTGGGCTACAACTAGAAGGACAGTGCGCGCAATCCCGCCAAAACATACATCATTTAGGAAAAGACATTGGAAAAGACATTTGAGAACATCGGAAGGCCACTTGGAATCATCGAACTATCATGTTATTACTAACGGGGGAGCAGCTCTCGAAAGGCTGCTCGAAATATATAATGCTAACTATAAAGGTAAAAAAGCTCTTTACTCGAGACGACCCTTAGCCTGGTACGTCTCCTTGGTCTCTTCATCACCACCTAGAGCCTTGTAAAGGCCCTCGTAAGGGTACTGACGGGGAACGGCAATCTTTTCTGGCGCAGCAAAAAAGTAGATGAAACCACCAAAGGCCGCAACGCCCGAGAAGAAAAGCAGGTTTTTGTAAAGGGCAGAGGAATCTGAGACAAAATCAAAGCGGTCAGGTGACCAAACATCCTCAAGATCGGCTCTCGGGTGCATGGGGTCTTCAAAGTTGCGGCGGCCCTGCTGGTCAAAGTACTTAGCGTAAGGGTCCTTCGAAGCAGCGTAGACCTCCTCGACCTTGGGGTAGTCGCCATAGAGGTCGTCGGCAGCAGAAGAGCCCATGCGAGCGGGGACACGCATTCTAGCTGGGATTGCTCCGCGCATCAGCGCGCTACGGTTCACAGCTCTCAGCATGATGTTGGCTAGTAGAGTGTCGATTGGCCAGTCGTTTTGCTTGTATTTGGTGGTGGTGGGCGACCATTCTCCCAGCCTGGCAAGGGACTTTGGCCTTGGAGACTGACGGAGGGACCTCAGGGACACTCGCTGGGAGGAAGCGCTTCTGGGGGGAGGGGGGCGCTGGGACAGTCGGGGACAGAGGACTTGAGGGAGAAAGGAAGAGTGGAGAGAAAGAGTGCAGAGAAGAGCGGAAAGAAGACGAGTGAGGAAGAGCGAAGTGGTCAAAGATAAAGAAAGAAAAAACGGATTTGATAGAAGAGAACTTGTCCATGTAAGCTGGCCAAAAAACCTCACTTCATTACTTTTTCTCTGTCTTCTGCGCCATCTCTCGCAGTGCTCCCCGCCATCTATTGCAGTCTACTTCTCCCAGCAAGCCACGCCACCCACGCCACACCCCTGTCTATTTCTCTCTCCATCAACCCAACCTCCTCCCTCTATCACATTCCGCACCCCAGCATCCGGCCTATTTCCTGCCAGAGCCGTCCAAACCTGTGCAAACTCCGCCATAGCATAGTTTAGGTATCGCTCTTTCTTGCCATTCCGATTTTGTTTCACATTTCGGCGGCCAACAGTGCGATTATGGCTTTGCCAAATGGTCTCGAGCCCTCATCCCGCAGCAAATCCTCAAAACAGGATTCAAACATGGTCATGACTTCGTCAGAAGCAATCAATGGCGTTCACAGTATGCCAGAAGGGTCAGAACGCGCTACATCCAACGGTGGCAATGCTAACGGCAGGTCTCTAAGGCGATCTTCGCGACGCTCTGCAGCCGTGTTAGAAGCCGAGAATGAAGTCAAAACACCTGTCAAAGTTGAACCAGTGGTGCATACAAGGCGCAGTTCTTCTCGCATTGCGTCAACTCCTATCAAACAAGAGGAACCAGTTACACCAGCGCGCTCAACACAACGATCAGCTGTGCGCCAAAAATCTATTTCGAGGGGCCGTTCAACAAGAAGTCAGCGCATTTCACTCAGTCCTAAACCCGAAGAGGGTGAAGAAAGCAAGCCAGATGCCGCTGAAGCCGCTGTGCATTCCCCTGCTCTTGCCAACGCCCGACACACCTTAGAACGTCTTGCCGAGGCCCGCCATCGTCTACAGCACGTTGTTTTGCAACACGACGAACACGTCAGACTGCTTTACCATCTTCAAACCTATGTTTCGCTGGTTTATTATGACCCAGAAGGCGCTGCCCGTGACAAGTCGACTGCATTCGAGTCTTTTGCTTCTCAGTATGACCTCATGGAAGAAAGCGACTCCAGCGGCCGCACTTCTCGCCGTGGTCGACATTCCAGACATGACCTCAAATCACTAATTGCTGAAACCACTCCTGAACCGGAGCAGATTCAAGAAAAAACGAGAGAATCCAAGGTGAGCACCCCAAAACATGTCAAAAAGGTAAAACCAGCTTCTAAAAAGCGCAGGCACTGGGTGGACGAGCCTCAGTATGACGATCAATATTACGAGGATTTTTTTGTTGATCGTTTCGAGTATGTTCCTGGCAAGCGATATCGCCGAGCATTCCCACAGTCAGAGCCCGTGGTGCGTTCCCCCTTTCATATGGCGGAACCAAAGCATGATAACCTGAGCGAAATGCTTGACTCTTTTGTGCTTTTGGACGATGGTGACATGTCTCTCGATGAACATCGTGTATATGTTGATGATCAGGTCGAACTTCGACAAAGAATAAAGGATGCCCAAGAGTCCGGTGACCTTGGTGTCTTGAGCCAGCTGGAAACCAAAGATCTCAAAGCTTCTGATCCACTACGTCAAGCTGATTTGCACTGGGACACTCTTGTCAAACACGCCATTATCATGGGCAAACTGATGCATGAAGAACGCAGAGCCCACATTGCGAAAGCCAGAAAGGTTGCCATGGCTGTTGACTCTCATTTTAAACGCATTGAAGGAGCTTCAGAAAGAGAGAAAAAAGAAGAAGAAAAGAGAATTCGCCAGCTTGCCAGACGCACAGCCATGGAGGTGCAGAAGAAATGGAAAATTGCCGAAAAGGTTGTAAACCAGCGAATGGCCAAGCTGCGCGAGGATGAGCAACGCAAGCAAGGCAAGAAACAGCTCAATTCTATTTTGGAAAACTCTGCCAAGCTCTTGAAAGCTCGCATGTACAACAATATTGCTGCAAACCAGAAAGAGGACATTCTTCAGGAATTTACCGCGACCGGTGCTGCCGATGATGATGAAGATGAAGAAGACGAGGAGGATCTTGACAGCTTCTCTGAACTCGACGCATCCTCTATGAGTGATTCAGAAAGTGTCTCCGAAGAGGAGTCAGAAATGGATGATTCCAAACTCACTGTGGAGGAATTGAAGGCCAAATACGCCAATATTGGCAAAGTTTCTTTGGATAATGAAGAAGAAGCTGATCATGCGGTGAATAATGCGTCTTCCAATGCCAGTGACAGTGATGACGGCTATGACTCTGACGAAATGTCTGATTCTGATGTCGTGTCGGAATCAGAATCGGAGCAAGAAGCCGATCAACAAGATGACTCAAAGCTGACAGTGGAAGAGTTGAAGCAAAAATATGCTGGTATTCAAGAGGATGAAGTATCAACATCCGCTAAGCCAAGTGCATTGGCCTCTCTCTTTAACGTCGATATTGCTGATAATACGGACAGCGACGCTTCACATTCTGCGAACACAGATGAAGAAAGTGATAAGATGAGTGTGGAGATCAAAGACGGTGATACGGAAGCAGCTGTCGAGAAAGCAACCAATCTCGTGCCTCAAAATAATGGCAACGCTAACAAGCTTCTCGGCAAGTTGGACCACAAGGATGATGCTGCCATGCGTAACGTTGTACCACCTCCAGAGCTTCTACGAGGGACTTTACGTGAATATCAGCAAGACGGACTCACTTGGCTCACTGGGCTGTATAACAATGACACCAACGGAATTCTGGCAGATGAGATGGGTCTAGGAAAGACTATTCAAACTATATCGCTCATTGCATATTTGGCATGCACAAAGCATATTTGGGGGCCACACCTAATTGTTGTCCCCACATCTGTCATTCTGAATTGGGAAATGGAATTCAAGAGATTCGCTCCAGGATTGAAAGTTCTCACTTATTACGGAAATCCTGCTCAGCGAAAGGAGAAGAGGAAGGGTTGGAGCAACGAGAATATGTTTCACGTTTGCATTACTTCTTACCAGCTTGTCATCCAAGATCAAAGTGCGTTCAGACGTAAACGGTGGGTGTACATGATCTTGGACGAGGCGCATAATATCAAAAACTTCAAGTCTCAGCGGTGGCAGGCTTTGCTTAATTTCAACACGAAGCGCCGATTGCTCCTCACTGGTACTCCGCTTCAGAATAATCTCATTGAGCTCTGGTCCTTGTTGTACTTCTTGATGCCATCCTCTCAGGGAACACAGTCCATGCCCGAAGGATTTGCTAATCTCAGTGATTTTCAAGAATGGTTTGCTCGTCCTGTTGATAAAATGGTCGAAGGAGGTCAGTTTGCAGATGAAGAAGCCAGGGAGACCGTTGAAAAACTTCATCAGATTCTACGACCTTATTTATTGCGTCGAATGAAGATGGACGTGGAGAAGCAAATGCCACACAAATATGAGCATATTGTTTATTGCAGACTTTCCAAGAGGCAACGCTATCTCTACGATGATTTCATGTCTAGAGCTCAAACAAGGGCTACTTTGGCGTCTGGAAACTTTCTGTCCATCATCAACTGTCTGATGCAGCTGAGGAAAGTCTGCAATCATCCTGATCTATTTGAGGTTAGACCAATTGTCACATCCTTGGCTGTACCCAAGTCTGTTGTATCTCAGTATGAGATTAATGATTTTCTTTTCCGCAAACGGCTGATGGCGGATGAGGATAAACGGACTGCGCATTTGTCTCTAGATTCTCTGAAGATTCAGAAGCCGGTTAGTCAATACGCCTCAGATTCTGTGGTTCGTATTAATGCGTCCTGGCATCTAGCGGAGGAGTATTCTAGTACCGTCAAAACGCTTGATCCTGTGGAACCTGATTTTGCCACAATCGAAGGGCATTCAAGGTACCAGGACTATCTACGAAGGCGCGAAGAGAGTGAAAAACTCAGTCAAATGGCCTATATCAATAGACTGAGATGCTCACAGAGACCAATGTACTCTAAAACCCTGATTGAAGTCCTTGACGTTACCAAAAAGAAGAAAGATCCAGAAGATAGTGTGTACGACTGGACACACGCTACTCATACAAAAGGATTGTTGTGGTCTTACGAGGATCAGGCTGAGAGGTTTAAAACCTCAGTTGACAAGTACGCGTTCGTGACCCCCGCTGTGGTATGCTTGGACATGCCTGAGAAGGCCCTTGGAACTGATATATGTCAGTCAAAGGAAATGGATGTGATTCGCAACGACTCACTTCTTCACCAGGCGCAAGTGAAGCTGTCAATTGCCTTCCCAGATAAGACTTTGCTGCAGTATGATTGCGGAAAGCTACAGAAGCTAGCTATTTTGATGAGAGATCTTATTGACGGGGGCCATAGGGCATTGATATTCACCCAGATGACAAAGGTACTTGATATTTTGGAGCAGTTTTTGAACATTCATGGATGGCGCTATCTTCGACTTGATGGTGCAACCAGAATCGAGCAACGTCAGGTTTTGACCGAGCGCTTCAACTCTGACCCAAGAATTCCTGTTTTCATCCTGTCTACGAGATCAGGAGGACTGGGCATTAACCTTACTGGTGCTGATACTGTTATTTTCTACGATTCTGATTGGAATCCGTCTATGGACAAGCAGTGCCAGGACAGATGTCATCGTATTGGCCAAACGAGAGATGTTCACATTTACAGATTTGTTTCCGAGTACACGATTGAAAGCAACATCCTTCGTAAGGCAACTCAGAAGCAAATACTTGACAATGTTGTCATTCAGGAGGGTGAGTTTACAACAGACTATTTTTCAAACTTGACAGTGAAGGACATGCTAGGTGATGCAGTTCAAGGTGATGCTGGAGTAGAACCTACGCTGGCATCAACACTCAAAGGCGGAGAGCGTAATATTGAAAAAGAGCTTGCCAGGGCTGAGGATGCAGATGACGCAGCAGCAGCCAATGCAGCATCTCGTGAAGCCAACTTGGATGAAAATGACTTTGAAGAGTCTGCACAGCATGGTACGCGACAAGGCACGCCCACGCCTGGTACAGCGGCCTCGGAGAGTCCGGCACCCTCAGGCTCCACGGCCAACACCCCCAAGTTAACGACGGGAGATGAGCAGGACGGCTCAGAATCTGGCAGCGATTCGGACGGTGATATTGGAGACGTGGACGATTACATGATCAAGTTCATTGAAGATGGATGGTTTGACACCTTGTAAATATCTAATTTATTGCATATATTAATGATGAATGCTTCCAGTACTTTCCGAGGAGCAAGTAAGTTGGGGTATGACGTCACTTGGCATTCAGCAACTTGGCGCAAGAAGATGAGCCCAAATGTCGCCGCTAATCGGCGAAAAAAGCTCGAGACAAGGAAGTCATTGGGGCCATGTGAGACTGACTCAGTATGACAAGGCTCTTGCGCGCTCTCACTTCTGTCGTGATTTTCTGTTTTGGGCTAGCGCCTGACCTTGAACCAGGCACAGGGCTACTGCTTTGGGCGAGAGCAAGCTTTCTAGTGGAGCAACCATTGGCGACAGAGTGTGGGGTATAAAAGAGCCGGAGTTGCCAACTTGCCGGACTATATTCATAACCACAGAACTAACAGAATCACACAACAACATGTCGCAAGCTACAAGAGTATTCCACAAGGGCACACAGTCCCAGAAGGGCACACACGATGATTTCATTGTATGGGCCACCAGTCCCGAAGATGTGGAGACATACCGAAAGGACCCCAGCACCCCGCTGACATCTGTGGTGGAACTATACAAGGTGTTCACATCGCAGACTGGAGGTGCTCAGGGTGTTCTGGGTGAAGCCAGCAAGGCACAGCTGTCCAATGAGTTTGGCACAGACAACGTGGATGAGGTCATTGCCAAGATCCTCAAGACTGGCAAGGTCGAGGCTGGCAGCCATGTGGACAGGAAGAAGTTCAGTTCTACCAATGACTCGAGAGGAGTTCTTGAGTAAGCTGAAGCACATAAAAATAAAACTATATTGACGATGCTATTGCTACGGCATTGGTGGGGGAGCCAGGAGAGTGGTAGAGGCGGGGTCATTGCCCATGGCTGTTGAATAATTGCTCGGCCTGATAATTATGATGGTACAAATAGCGTGTGACGCCGGTTGCGTGAGTTGCCAGTTCTATGGTATATTCCACCCACCGCGAATAATCGTGAGCAGTTGTGGGGTGATGCATCACGATTTAGTCTAGACCCACTATAGGACCACATCTCTTGGCGGACATAGCCGATCTATGTCTGATTATGCTTCTCTTTCGCTTTGTAACACGCGCCTAATTTTTGCATTGCACTGCAAAGACAGGTGTGAGCTAGTTCGGGCAGTTGAATACTACCACGACACCCCTTGTCTCCGCTATGCTGATGAACAGATGCGCAGGTTCTGTTCGGGGCTGGCGAAATGCGCTGACAGTTGTTGGTCGCCTGAGACGCAACCAGTCGAACGCAGTAAGCCGTACGCAACGTAAAGCCGTGATTCTTCTGCCAAGACGAAAAAGGTTCCGCAGATCCGCGGTTTCCGGCACAGTGCAGCTCCGGCGTGGGGAGGGCTCAGCCACTGGCTGATGGGCACGCAGGAATGCCGCAGGGCTCAACGGCGGAAACGCTAGCGAGAAATGCAGCTGTGCGCCACGCTGGGGCAGGCGGACGGTTGAGTCCGTGGTGCATGGCGGCTTTTAGGGGGGAGGTGGGGAAGGTGAAGAGTGATATAATAGATTTTAGCGGGGCTGCAGCAGAGAAAATAACTGGTGATTTTCCTTCGCTACCGGAAGGGATCGACAACGGTCGCGTCCGTGGCTGCGCATTGTAGGGTGCTATGCGCCATGCGGAGAAATGAATAACATTTTTCCGACGGCACTGCAGCGAGGCAGCGAATGGCAGACGCAGCGCAGGTAGCGGAGACCTCCGTTTGCTGTCAACCAAAAAGGACAGCAAGAATTTGAGTGCTTTGTCGACACGCAGCAGCTCGGAGCTTGCCGCCACTCACATGGGTGTGGGTGGAGTTTGGAGAAGGTGTTGCCAGCTTGGTGCGTTTGCGCCTGTTGACCAATTGACAGTGCAAAAAGTGCAGAAGGGTGACCCTGGGCACTCTCGAAGTACCGCAGCATCTGCCAGACCATGCGGTGGACTTTCTCTGTAGACGATTGTGCCCGCATCTGGGCCCCGGCGGCACCATCATGCATGCACATGACCATGCACTGAACAACCGTCTGCGGCAACCGGGTACATGGAACTGGAGCCGCGCCAAGACGTGGAGACGAGCAGGGATACGGAGCGCGTGGTGAATACGCAGCGGGCAGTGACTGTCGCCGTTGGCGTTTGGACAAAAGCGGGCGTCTGCGTGTGCCAACTCAGCCGTTGTGCCGTTGTGCCGTTGTGCCGTTGTGCCGTCTGCCGTTTTGCCGTTTGCACTGCTGCAGGAATGTCCGCAGAGCGCGTGCGCATCAGACTGGGCTATAGGTCTGCGTGGAGGGCATTCGGGAGAGTTGCCGGACCGAGTCAGCGCAGTGGGCAAGTCAAGAGCAATGACAATAACTGTTAAGCAATAGCGCGAGGCTTGTCAGGTCTCAACCTGGTCAACACCTAAACGTTCTAGCGAGGTCTTGGCACCGTTGAGAA
>JAKTYB010000117.1:0-31203 GCA_030561725.1 Grinbergsozyma bentonensis
ACCACCACCCGTAACTGCTTAGATCTCACAAGCTTGGAAGTCTTCTAGAAAACGAAGCGCGCCCAGCAGGAAAAATAAAGCACGGCTAGGCGATGAGGACTTTGAGCCCAGTGAAAAATCACGGGCAAAAATTCACCTGGTAAGGTCAAAAATCGTCCAGTTCTACATGTACCAATAGCAAGCATCCAAGTACCCAGGTCTACTCTGTCACGCTCCTTGCTCTAGTTTATTTCCTATTCAGGATTAGTGCGACGACATTGAACCAGAACCCGTTTAGGGGCATTGCCGTAAACGGCAAACGCCGTAAAGGGTTGCGTCCTGTCGAGTGCGCCGGCGGGCGCTGACTGCGTTGTGTAACTGGCCCACTTAGCAACCAACATGAAGTGTCTGGCATGGTGACCGATCTTCAGAGGCAACATGTCAATCTGTTGTCCACAGATACTCTTTTTTTTCCACCTCCAGCCTAGCCTCGCTGCAACCCCTTGCTGGGACCCACCAGCGAGCAAAACTAGCAGCAGCAGCAGCTGCCCACTAACGCAGCTCGGTAGCTTCGGACCTGGTAACCGGCAGCAGCGAGCCAATTTCGCTGGCACGAGGAGTTGTTCGCCATGCATGCAAATGCAGATTCATGTTCTAGGAGGGACAATATGAACGATGCCCCACAGTAGTGGGCCGTGACGTCATAGTTGTCATCCGTCAGAGATCGCTTGCATCTGAGGCATGAGTTTCGTAGCTCGTGCTCAAGCAGCTGCAGGGGCAATTGCAAATCTCTATCAGCTCCTCGCTCAGATCTTTGGCTCTCGCAATGACTGCGACAGGTCCTTCCTCATCTATACCCCTACTACAGAGCGAGCACATTCTTCAGGGTATATGTCACAAGAACACAAATAGAGAAACTCAAAAACACATACTGTGCAATGACATACGCTGCCAGACAGTCCATCTCTAAATGCCCGTGATCCGGAGGAGTGAAAATCGCAGTTAGGTACAGTTGCGACGTGGCTACAGGCACTCCGCTAGATACAATGAGTACAAGCGCAGCCATGTCGTCGTCTTTGGCAATCCAGCCTATCCGGCGCACAAATTGGACCCAGGCCACGGCAATGATTGGTAGGACTGCCAGCTTGAGCACAGTCATGAGTGCAATGGATTTCCAAAAGCCGCGCGGCAGACCCTTGATCTCGATGCGACTCAGTGTGGCGCCCAGCATGAGCAGTCCACTGGGCACAGACGCCTTGCCAATGAAGGTTGCAAAGTCCATTATGAAGTCGAGAACTGGTGCCCCGTCGGGAGCCAGACGGATGCCATTGTTGTTAGGCCCGTTGATGTAAAATAGAGAGCGCAACTTGGGGATCATGGTGATAATCAGAGAAACGATAAGCGACAACGATGGCGGGCGACTGAAGTTTTTGATGAACGGCGGCAGGAAGCCAATATGATGGCTTTCACACCACTCATTAATAGATTGGTCGGTGCGGTTGACCGCACTGGAGAATCGTTTCCATAGTGACACGGACGGTTTTGCCAAAGATGAAACCGGCAGTGTTTGGCGGCGAGACAGGCGCGATGAGCCTGTGACAGTGCGCTGTGCTACCGAGAAAGAGTCTACGACATCGTCCATATTCTCTCGATCAAGCTGGGTGACGGAGGGCCGTCTCACGTAAGCGGCAGCAGCGCTGGTGGCCACATCGAGGCCGGTAGCGACTCCACGACTTGCGGTGCTTGCACTAGTGAGCGCGGATGCATGTGTTTTTGTCGATGATGCATGGCTGGTGATGCGCCTCAAGGGCACCGGCCGCTCATCTGGACTTTCTCCATCGTCGTCGGCGCCGCTATCGTTTGCACGGAAATGATAGTCAGAGTCATCTTCTTCCGAGGCCCTCTTGGCTTGGTTTTGGGGAAATTCCTCCAGGTGTCCATGTTTGCGGCGCATCCCCGAAAAGGCGGCCTTGACGTTCTTGACGGTGCCTGGAAAGCCCTCTGTGATGACGCCCACGTCCTTCTCGCGCTTCTCGCTAAAGTCGCGGGCAATCAGCTTGTAGCCGCCAAAATTAAACATGCTAGTAATAAAGACAATAAGCAGCATGATTGAGTATGCAGTTCCGACCGAAGCATCGCTCGACGGAAACAGAGTGCCCGTGGTGATGGTAGTCACGTATGCAATAGGCAGATCGGAGGTATTGGTGAAAATACCGGCGGCCATGATGCCACCGAGCCACTTTTTGGGATTCGGTGTCATGTAGTAGACGATGAGGGCGAAGACCAGACCACAGCCTTCGTACATGAAGCCTGTGAGAATGGTGGTGCCGATAGCCTTGAGATCAGACCTATCGAGGGTCTCAACGACATTTGAAAACACCAGGGCGGGAAGAAAGACGTTGATGATGATAACAGAAATTTTCTGGCAGGTTTCTACTGGTAGCAGGCCCTTTCTTGCCAGTATGAAGCCGGTTCCGGCGTTAAGAAAGATCTTGAAAAGCGGCTTGATGGAGATGTAAATGGATGCTCCAATAGTAAGCTCACTCATGGTGGGAAAAAGCACTCAGCGGGCTTCCACAAGTTCCGTCTGCTTTTCCAATCCGGAGTAGCAGTGCGGAGAATGATACTGCTGCGTGTTGGTGACTTAATAGGGTAGCCGAGATGCGCTATCGGGAAAAGTTTTGTTTCGGGAGAAGTGGGCAGATAGGGACAAGATAGGAGGATGCTGGGGTAATTTTTTTTTGGCGAAAAGAGTACAAATCTGGGTATCTGCATGTTTCCATTCTCTCTGCCTGTGATTGGTTCTTGCTGGAGATTTCCCTATAGCCTATATAGCCTGACCCACACCCTTGTCGGCTATTGCTGCTGCGGGCGACCGTTACCGGTCAGGCGGGGTTGGACTTGTGCCTTGTTTGGCGGAGATGTGGGGTGGCTGTAGAGATGAGCGGAGAAAGAGGGACAAATAGAAAGCAAGATGGGCAGAGCTTGGCGCCAGCTAGTTTCTGAAGAAGGCTGTAGCTTGGGTTTTGAATGCGTTGAAGGATGGCGCCCAATTGGCCGCTTGCAGCGCTGTTTGCTTGGTCTTCTGTTCCCACGCAGTGACTCGGTCTGGACTTTCAGTTTCTCAGTGGAAGCCCACTGCAGTGGCTCTCCATTGTGCTTATGATTGTCTCAGTGGAAGCCCCTGCAGTGGCTCTGCAAGTACTGGTGATTGTCCCAGCAGATGAAGCCACTGCAGTGGCTCTTCAAGTACCGGTGATTGTCCCAGGAACCCCGCCCCCCTTCCTGCTGTAGTGGCTCTGTGCTGGTGACTATCCAGTGGCTGCAGACTTGAGGGGCACTGCACTGCAACTCCCAGAACGCGTCCATCTGAGCAGCTAGAGGAAGAAGTAGAAGTAGTGGAAAATCGTCAGAAGCTCAGTCAATTTTTTCAGCTGACTATCTAAACCAGCTAGCTAGCTAAACCAACATCTCTATGTGACAGAAAAACCTTGTTCTCCCCTTCTGATTCCCAGCTTCTCAGGGTTGTTCCCGCCAGCCTCACCCGTTCGCAGGCGACTAGGGGCTGCCTCCCAACCCAGCCCAAAATTTTTCACCTCCACCACACTTTCTCATAATGGCACCAATAGCGCGCCCAGAGAACGTACTCAAGCGGGCCGAGGAGCTGATTGCTGTTCAGCAGTCCGAGGCTGCCCTTGAGCTGCTATATGAAACGCTCACCTCCAAGCGTACCCGTAATGTGAACCTCACGTTTCTGGAACCCATTGTTTTGCAATTTGTCCGACTCGGCGTGGATCTCCGCAAGGGCAAGATCCTCAAGGACGGCCTTCACCAGTACAAGAAGATTGTCCAGACCACCTCGATCCAGTCGATGGAGGTCGTTGTGAAGGAGTTTGTCAACCAATCGGAGCGCAAGGTCGAGGAGGCCCAGCTCCAGGCTGACAAGCTGGAGGAGGGCCAGGACGCCGAGGACGACTCGGAGCTGTCCGAAAATCCCGAGGATCTGCTGCTGTCGACAGTCTCGGCCGACCAGTCCCGTGATCGCAACAACCGCGAGGTCCTGACCCCCTGGCTCAAGTTCCTGTGGGAGGCTTACAGGAACACACTCGACATTTTGCGTAATAACTCCAAGCTCGAAGTGCTCTATGCTCAGATTGTCAAGCGTGCCTTCAAGTTCTGTGCCTCGTACGAGCGCAAGACAGAGTTTCGCCGTCTTTGTGAGCTGCTCAGAGCCCATCTGCAGTCGGCGGCCGTGACCCCCAAGCTGCCTCAGGCCGCTGCCACCAACCCGATTGACTTGAACGACGCCGAGACGCTGCAGAGATACCTCGAGTCTCGTTCCGAGCAGCTCTCGGTGGCTGTCAAGCTTGAGCTCTGGCAGGAGGCATTCCGCTCCGTTGAGGACGTGCACACGCTGCTGACCCTCTCCAAGCGTCCCGCCAAGGCCTCCACCATGGCCAACTACTACGAGAACCTGGCCCGTATCTTTTTGGTTTCTGGAAACCAGCTCTTCCACGCTGCTGCCTGGTCCCGCTTCTTCAACCTCGTGCTGCTCTCCAAGACGGCTCCCGAGGCTGAGCTCAGCCGTATCTCGTCGCTCCTGCTTTTGTCGACGATGGCCATCCCTGTGGGCAAGCCTGATGAGGACAAGCACCGCGTTTTCCGTCTCACTGGTCTTCTCAACCTCACGACTCCGCCTACCCGTGAGCATCTGTTGCAGTCGGCCATTTCCAAGAACATTCTCCAGCATGTGCGCCCCGAGATTGCTGAGCTCTACCAGATTCTTGAAGTCGACTTCCATCCATTCACGGTCAAGGAGCGCCTGTCGGCCTTTGTCCAGAAGGTCGACAAGGATTCGCTCTACGCTCCTTACTTCAAGTCCCTCTACAATGTGGTTCTTACTAAGCTGCTTTCCCAGCTCAGCCAGATCTACGAGACAGTTAAAATCCCCTTTGTCATTGACCTTGTGACTCTCCCCAAGCCCCTCGAGCACTCGCCTATCGAAGTCACCAAGCTCATCCTCAAGGCCTGCCACCGTGGCGACTTCAGTCTCAAGATTGACCACGAGTCAAACAGCATCACTTTCCAGGATGACTTGTATGTGGCATCCCCGACCGGTGAAGTCCTGCAACCAACCCCTAGTGACATCGTTAAAAATCGTCTGGCCACCCTCTCCGAAACCCTCAACAGCGTCGTCTCCAAGATTGACCCTGCCTATCTTGAGTGGGAGCAAGAGCAGCGCGCTGCCGCTCGCGAGCGTGCTGCTGAGGGCATTGCTGAGGAAAACGCTGTTGTTCTGGCTCGTCTTGATAAGATCAAGAAGGAGCTGGAGGAAGCCGAAGCTGAGCGCATTCGTCGTGAGGAGGAAGCCATTAAGGAAAAGATTCTCCGCCATCAGCAGGAGGCACAGGCAGAGAAGGAACGTCTGGCCGAGGAGCAGCGTAAGCGTGACCTTGACCGCATCGCCCGCGAGCGCCAGGCTATTCGCGATGAAGAGAAGCGCAAGCTTGCTGAGGATATCAACTCTAAGGGTATTATCAGTATTGACATGGAGAAGCTTGATGAGGTTGACACCAGCAAGCTCAAAATCATGCAGCTCGAGCAGCTCGCTAAGCAGACCAAGGACCTCAATGAGCGTCTGCGTATTATTGGACGCAGCCTTGACCACTTGGAGCGTGCCTACCGTGCCGAGGAGGCTCAGCTGTGGAAGGAAGATGCCAGTGCCCAGGCCGAGCGTGACAAGAAGGTGTACGAGATCAAAAAGGAAGCCACTCTCAAGGCCGCCCAGCAGCACTACGAGGAGCGTAAGAACCTCAACGTCCGTTTGGAGCGTATTACTGGCGACTACACGTCTTATAAGGATGTGATCCGTCAAAAGAAACACGAGGAGTTTGAGAAGCTCAAGGCCAAGAATGCTCAGCTTCTTGAGCAGGAGAAGGCTAAGCGTATTGAAGAAGTCAAGGCTGCCCGCGAGGCGGAGGCCAAGAGAGCTGCACTCGAGGAGGAGCGCCGTGCTGCTGAGGAGGAGAGAGCCAGAATTGCTGAGGAGGAGCGTGTTGCTGCTGAGGCCAAGCGTGCTAGTGTGTACCAGCCGGGCGCCTACACGCGCAGAACGCCTGCCAGCTCTGCCGCCACTGCGGACAATGGCGGATTCCGCTCTGTGTCTGCCAGCTCACCCAAGCCCAGTCCGTTTGGTTCCGCTGCTCCCGTTAGCACAGCCTCCCGTACTGTTTCCAGCGCCGGTACGCGTGCCAGTCCCTTTGGCGCTGCTGCACCGGTTGAGCCTAGAGCTCCTGCTGCCAGAGCAAGTCCGTTTGGAGGCGCCAGACCTGTTGAGGGTCGCTCGCCTTCTTCTGGCAGTCCGTTTGGAGGTGCCAGACCTGTTGAGACTCGTTCGCCTTCTTCTGGTAGTCCGTTTGGAGGTGCCAGACCTGTTGAGACTCGTTCGCCTTCTTCTGGTAGTCCGTTTGGAGGTGCTAAACCTGTTGAGACTCGTTCGCCTTCCTCTGGCACCCCGCCACCATCATCGGGGGGTAAGTACGTTCCTCCGTCGAAGCCCACTCCCGGCAGATATGTGCCCCCGAGTTTAAGAAAGTAGTCAGCTCGAGCTCCGAGTTTGAAAAAGTAACCAAATCGGGGCCTTCGAGTCTGAGAAAAAGCAGATTAGATTAGAATGCATTGGATGATATGTGAACAAGTTGCAAGCCTCAAGATGTCAAAAAAAAAACAAACTAATAACACAGTCTCCCACATGGAGCCAACAGCTCCCTTATATTTCCTCATGCTTCCTGTCCCTCTCAACAACTCTCAACAATCCATCCCAACAACAAACTTTGCCTAGAACTCTATCCTCCCTGCTCATCGCTACAGATAATGGCAGAGCAAGGTCTGATGCCAGAGTTATGGAGCGGAGGCGCGCAAGCTAAATAAAATGGATCAAGGCTGTGAAAACTCAAAAGCACAAAAGTTCAAGAAATTGAATCTATAAGTGAATTTTCCCTCTCTAGCTGCCAGGACCCTCAACCCCTGACTTGCTTTCATCTATCAGGCGGGGCACTGCCCCACTGGGAACACGCGTCCATAAAACGTGTCCGAGCATCCCCTGAAATCTCTCCCTCACGACAAAATGACCTTCTTCGACGACATCAAATGCAACTTCAAGGACGTTCCTATCACTGAGAACAATGGCATCAAGACTTCCGAGTTTCTGGAGGCCGCTACGTCCCTTGTGACGCTGTTTGACTTGCTCGGCTCGGCTGCCTTTGCTGTCGTGCAGAAGGACATGACGGGCAACATTAAGAAGATCCAGGAGCGGCTGCTGGCCTCCCCGGCCACCTCTGAGACTCTGCAGGACATTGTCAAATCTGAGGTTGGCCAGAAGAAGCGCGACGCGACCCAGGGCCTGCTGTGGCTGTCGCGTGGCCTGCAGTTCACCGCACTGGCTATGCGCAACTCGGTCCAGAACCCCTCTGAGGAGCTTGCCAAGTCTTTCCAGAACGCTTACGGTGAGTCTCTCACCAAGTACCACAACTTTATTGTCCGCAACGTGTTCAAGGTAGCCATGAGCGCGTGCCCCTACCGCAAGGACTTTTACGAGAAGCTGGGATCTCCACTTGACAAGGTGCAGGCACAGCTTGAGGAGTGGTTGGCAGCCCTGGAGAAGATTGTCAAGATCATTTTTGACTTTTTCGCCGAGGGTGACTACGGCAAGGGTTTGTAGAAGATAGAATAGATTCCACCTGCAGATTTGGTTCAAGGGCAGCGCTCCTGGCTGTGCCGAAGGCCGGTATCAGGGCGAAAAGATGCCTCTGGACTTGTGCCCATCGTACAGAATTCCACACTGAAAAATCCAGAGTGGTCGTTGCGCTCATTGAGTTTAGAATCTGCCATATAGGGCGTTGCCCCACATTGGAGTGCCCGGCATTGAGCGAGGAGCGTGAGCACTGAGCTGGAGCAGCACCCCCCTGGATGAACAGAATGTCAGTAGCAGGGACACAAGGTCCACCTGAACAGGGCTTCTGGAGACCCCCCCCTCGCCTGCACGTCCTCGGCGAGTGGGAGATGTGGGGCAGTGCCCCATATTCAAAGTTCCTGGGGCAGTGCCCCTTCGGACTTTTTCCTCTTCACCACCAGAGACTCTAGAATGCCAGAACGAGGGAACAATCCATCGCTGGGGCTTGGCCTATGGGGCCCGCTGGTGCCTGCCCCCGACTGTCGCTGGGGACTGGCCACTCTGACGGCTCTACAGACTGGCATCGGCCTTGCTTTCTTCTGGCTCCCCGGCCGCCGGCCGTCGCTGCGCAGAGGCAAATGGGCTACCCGTGGCATTAGACTGGCCGGTGTTTCCGTGGGAACTTACCTCATGTTCAAGTCGGGCTGGGAAGCCACGCGGCTGTATCTCCGGTACGATCCCTGGCGAGATCAAGTCGCCGAGGCGCGCGAGCGCCAGCGCAAGCTGGGGACCCCACAGACGCTGTGGAACACGTGGACAGGGCCTAGCGACTGGTCACCGTTGCCTGAAAAGGAGTGGCTGCAGCGAGTCATTGCCAAGGTCGAGCAGGAGGCCCGTCCTGCTGCGCTCGACCCCCACGCAAAGATCAAGGTGCCTGGGCCGGCGGCGCTGCTGTTTGACCAGAACCGCACAAAGGCCGTGCGCATTCTTGAAGAGATTGGGCCGGTAGAGGAGCAGGCCATTTCAGACGAGGACAATGTTCTTTTGGATAATTTGGACTTTTGCCTCGAGGCCTGGAATCATTTGGTAGACGTGTCTGTGTTGAGCGTCAAATGCACGATCCACTCTAGGCGCCTGGCAGACGAAAAGGACACTGCATTACCAGGTGTGACAGGTGGACTCAAGGTGAATCAGTCACCAGTGGCTACCGAGGAAGCTCGTGAGAGCACCAGCTAACTGTACATAAGGGCCTCTCAGTGGCATTAGACAATCGAATGCGCTGCTAGCGCTGTACTAACAATTTGGTGGGGTTGAGATAGCGGTCGATATTTCATGTAGCCCGGTAGATCGAGTAGGCACAGGCCGGACCTCTCCCCGCCACCACTTTATGACCCGTCATGAAATAGTGCAAATCCCCCACGGTCCCTGCATGGCGGTCCCTGCATGGCGGGGTCATGGCCCCGTCACCGCCAAAAACAAACCAAGATATGAGTTACAGAATACTGCCATCAGCTGCTATCACAGCTCCTCATGTCACAGTCAGCCATTCTTGGCTCAAACCCCGCGGCCCCCAGACATGATGTGGCTGGCGCCACCAGTGGCGTCATTACGCCGCAAATTTTTTCAATCATATATGCACGCTTAAATGACACAATCCAGCATCCGACTCATCGCACCCACCATGTCGTCCGAAATCCTCAGCAGAGTCCAGCCAAACTACTACGGTGCCGGGCCAGCATTGCTGCCCGCCGCTGTCCTCGAGCGTGCGGCCCTCGACCTTGTCAACTACAAGAATTTGGGCCTTGGAATTGGGGAAATCTCACACAGATCCAAGGAAGCTACCCATGTAATCAATGAGACCAAGCGCAAGATTGGCGAGCTTTTGAATGTTCCTGAAACCCATGAGGTCTTTTTTTTGCAGGGTGGTGGCACTGGTGGCTTTTCTGCTATCATCTACAACATGCTGGCGGCTTATGCGTCCAAGCATGGCTCCAGCGGTGTGCCAAACTACATTGTGACCGGCTCTTGGAGTGCCAAGGCTCTGGAGGAGGCCCAACGTCTTGGTACAAATCCCCACGTTGTTACCCATTCTAAAAAGGTCTATGGCAATTACGGCAAAATTGCGCCAGAGTCCGAGTGGACATTTTCAGACAAGCCCGCTTATGTCTACTACTGTGCCAATGAGACAGTCAATGGTGTAGAATTCCAGGACGTTCCTACTGTCCCTGAAGGCGTTGAGCTTGTCGCTGACATGTCATCCAATTTCTTGTCGCGCGAGGTTCCTGTGTCCAAGTTTGGCCTCATCTTTGGTGGTGCTCAAAAAAATCTGGGTATCGCAGGCATTTCCGTTTACATTGTCAAAAAGAGTCTATTGGAAAGAATTCCTGATGCAGAACTGGTCAAGCTGGGTGTTCCGCTTGGACCCATTGTTTTTGACTTTCCGACCGTAATCAAAAACAACTCGGCCTACAACACCATTCCCATGGTTGCTGTACATGTGGTAAACCTGTACATGGATCACCTTATTGAAAAAGGTGGCCTAGCGGTGCAGGAGGCTGAGAATATTCGCAAGGCTGAGGAAATCTACAGTGCCCTCGACACCTATCCAGATCTGTTCAATCTAGTGGTGGACAAGTCGGTGCGCTCTCGTATGAACATTGTTTTCACGCTTTATGGCGAGGGCAAGGAAGAGCTCTTTCTGGATGGCGCTCAGGCCTTTGGCCTTTCAGGGCTCAAGGGACATCGCTCGGTCGGTGGTATCAGAGCCTCGTTGTACAATGCGGTCAGTTTGGATAGCACCTTGTTGTTGAAGGATTATATTTTGACCTTTGCCAGGGACGCTCCCAAGAAGATCGAGTCTGAAGGTACCAAGACATTTTAGCTGTAACTTTGTAGCAATGAAGAGGACTCATAGACTTTCTAATCTTCCTGATGGGTTAAATAAAAGCTCACCATTTGCTCTGCGTCACTGTCGTCGCTGGCACTTCCCATCAGCGTGGTGTAAACGTTCAAAGACGAACCGTCAGAGATACCAAGAATGATCTGCGAGCAGTCCAAGCTAGACTGCAGAATGGAGGACCACAACCGAGCATCTAAGTGCACTTCAACAAAGTCTTCAGGAAGACGGGGGCCAGAATCTCCCGCCGTTTCCGTGTCGTCATCTTCCTGTGACGACAAGGTCAGCTCAGCATAGCTAACATCTTTGAATGTTGTGCGCACACTCACTGTTTGTGTCTCAACACATAGCTGTAAAATATGCTGACCATTGGCTCTGATGGCAATTCTCTTGCCGAGTAACTTGTAAGAATCGCTTATTTTTGCAATCTTTGACCACGCCGAAGGAAGCGCAATGTAGTAATCGACCTTCATGAGACCTGGCTCATTTAATACACGTGCATCACCCGGACGTCTCAGCTTAATCACCAGTTCTTGACTGACAGTACTACTTGGTTCCACGCCACCAAAAGCATCTCCGTCTTGGTTATATCTGACCTTGAGCGTTGCCCGATTTCCGACTCGGACGATTTTGAGTCCAATCGCACCGGATGTGCGGTTCAGTGCGTCCTTAAGAGTGCGACCCAGTCGATCAGCATTCACTTCAAACACAAGAATACCACTAGAAGACTGGATTTCGGCATGTTCCTCCAGCATGAGATCACTTCTGTCTATTTTGCACCAAGCCTGGGCCGCCGTGTCGAGACTATTGGAAGCCTTGTCATCGTCCTGAGTGGAGCAAATTTCGAGGTATTCTTCGGTCCAGCGAAACTGACAGATTTTGCTGAGACATGAAATAGAAAGACAGATACTGGAGAGTGTATCTGGTCGCTTTAGCAAAGCGCGTAAATACATATAGGTGGGGCAGCGGCCAGGTGGGGCAGCACGTTGAAATATTGGAGTGGGACAAGATAGGGGCAGCAGTGCATTCAGATATTGGAGTGAAACATGGCGGGATAGGTGCTACAGTGAGTCTCCTAAATGACAAGAGAAAGTAGAAAAAAATAGGTTCATTATACGGTAGATGCAGGATATACGCAGTGAATGCAGAATATATAGTGTTTAGAGACGAACGAGTCAAGATGGCCGAAGTGGGGCCTGCCGAGAGAAGCATGAGGCTTCAGATGTGATCAAAGATGGGAGCAGCATAATTGAAACGGGCTTTCTGTGAAGACCGTCCAAAAGCCAGCTAACGCACCAGTCAGATGGCCGGACTGCAGAAGTCAGCCGGAGCAGTGTTCAACCGCACCTAGTGATATCTGACCTACTGCCATGTTCCTTTCTGGAATGACTATCGCAGACCGAACTGAGCATCAGCACTATGATAGTTATCGAGCACCACACGGTACGTGAATGCAGGTGTATGACCACCCAGATTGGTCATGTAAATGTCAACATTTTCCGGGCTCACGTAGTCATATAGCGGATTTAGCACCTGCAGCTGCGACATAAGATCAGCCTCCTCGTAAGGAATTACCTTGGAGGAGTCACCCACCTCCACTAACTTGTCCATATCAGTCGGGTAAAGTGGCGACAGCTTGTAGTGGCCACACATGCCAACGACGGGAACATGGTACTGCTTGGCACACTCGGCCACCATCGACACACCGGCAGCGGTCATCATTCCACCATTGGCCAGAATAGTGCCAACGCCGCAAATGACCTTGCCGACACGGCACATGATGACGTTAGTCGTTGTATCGGGAATGACAACGGTTGAAATTCCAGCCTTGGCCAGCTTGGCAGCAAACTGGTGGGCCTCGCTGAGCTCGTTCGGATAACATTCGGTGACAATGACCGAAAAGTTGCGCTTCTGTTTCGCCTGCAGCAGAAACTCCAGTACAGTGTGCGAACTTGGCGTTGGAACCAGCAGAATCTCATTCTCGTAGACCAGGTCCGTCGACTGCTGGGCCACGCCCTCGTCAACGTTTTTAATTTCGTCAATCAGGTCCTGGATGGCGACAAGAACCTCCGCCCTCAGGTTTTTCTCTGTCAACTCTGGTTTTTCGTCCTCGTCCTCGTCCATGAGGTCGCTGTAAAGGTTGGTTCCCTCTGCTTGCAGCAAATCAATCATGGAAGAAACAGCATGCTCTGTCTGGCCCTGGAATCCCTCGATGGACTCGCGGACAATAAAAAGCACACGGCGCACAATGTTACCGCATGAAAACTCGCGTGGCTGGGCACCCTCAAGCCTTCTTCCAAGGTCTTGGATCTGTGCAATCAGGTCTCCAGGAGACGACCATCTGATGGCCGACACAAATCTTTTGAGAAGAGTTGCTGTGCTGATGGCCACATTTGACGGGCCAACAATCTCTCTGCGCTTCAGCTGCGCAATGAAGCGCTCCACCTGGCTGTTTATATCCGATTTGTGCGAGGACATGTGGAGAGGAAGTGTTCGCAGAGCTTGATTTTTCAGTGGGATAATTACTCATAAGAGGGGAAAGTTGTGGATGCAGTGGGAGAGTCGGGGAGAAGTGCCAGGAAGAAGGGTGAGAATGATCTGGCAGCGATGAAGCGCCCATTCAGTATCATAGATGACAAGAATCTTCATCCCTCTGAAAGTTATCTTCTAATTTGGCTGTAGATTTGCTGCTACTCACTGTTCCAACAGCTTCGAGTGAATCTCCACTGACTTTCGAGCGTCCAGTGGGTTCAGTCACTGGAACCAAGCGGAATTCCTTCTGTCCCAGCATGTCCCAACAGCCGGTGCTGGGCAAGGGAGGCTCCCACTCTCGCTGGTCCCCAATCTCTTTCATCCAAACTGACAGAAAGCACGCGGCCTGGCCTTGGGAGTTTGGCTGGCTTTTCGCCCTACAGCCGCTGCCCTACCCAAGGGCTATGTCCCGTCATTGACAAATCGTGAATTTCACCTCTACCCACAACCAGGCGCTCGCGACGCTCCAATGGTAGGTACACCTGGCAAGGGCGTTCCCGTTCTCTCCCTTATAGCTCATACTAACCCAGTCGCGCTTCCTCGCTCTCAATCTCTACGAAGAAGACCTTGCCCACGCGGCAGAGGAGCAAACTAGAGAGCTTCAAATTGAAGAGGCACTCAAGCTCTATCAGGAAGCCCTTAGGGACCAGCGAGAAGCTCGCAATGAGCAGGCCCATGCCAAATACGAGGCCCTTTTTCAGTTTCACGTGATCAATTCGTATGACATTGATGGATTGCCCCAGACTGCCGTCACCCTAAGGCATCTCGTATACAAAAACCACGCTCTGCTACTGCTCCACGAGCTCCAGTATGAGCATCCAGATCTGGATGAGCTTGAGCTCAAAGAGAGGATCAACGATATTTTTGATGAGCTCATTGATGCGCTGCACTACGATGCCACTGACGCCAAGTTTCTCGAGACTATATTTGCCTTCTCGCAGGCCGTGGGATACAGCGGTGTGGCACGCGCATGCTTGGAATGTGTAATTTTCGCTTCTGGAACGGCAGTTTCCATTGAGGACTCGATTCTCAACCACAAGTACCTGACTCCCATGGAACACCGAGTCCTGTGCGAGTACCAGCATTTGTTAAAGGTCATTGGCGACAATGAAGGTCTCAAAAACCCCATCTTTGAGTCGCCCCTTATGAAAACACCGCCAAAAATCCCTTCAGCCCTCCAGTTTGATTGGCTGCCGCCATCGGCCGTCAACAACCTGGACAAACTGCAAGCCAGAGAAGAATCGTACCAGTGCGTCATTGTTCCACCCACGGATAGTTGGCAGGGCGTATTTCAGGCTTTTGAGGAAGAAGTGCATCGCGGCGTCAAAAAGTCAGCCTCAGGCCCAGATGACTACGCAAATAGCAACTACCCACGAACAGTTGTCCGGCTTGTGCTTGGCCCTAACCAGAGCGAACTGCACCAGCGCAGTCAGGATGAAAAAAATCACTTAGATTCCATTGCTGATACACCTGAGGATCCCACCCCGATTGTGGCAGCGGAGTCGGTTATAGTCATCGACGGATCGTCCACCGGCGCTCCGTCACCCAGCAACGAGACAATCGTCATTGACGACTCAGAGGCTCAAACTCCAAATATCGCACAAACACAGCCTTCCAATGAGGAGGCTCAAGAAACTGAGCAGCACTCCGCTAGCAGATCGAAACGAGGTTTTTCGGAAGACGCCAACATGCGTTCATCCAAGCGCATGAAAAAGGATGAGGTCGATCCTGACCAACAGTACCGCAAAACTGAGACATTTTTTGAGCAAATGTCTATTTTTCTTGCTCCTGCTGGACTGGAATTCAACTCCATTGTTCCTGCTCTCAGAGGCGAGCAGTTGGAGCCACAAGATCAGTACCTGGCAGATTTTCGCGAACTTCTCAACCAATGGAATTTTGAGCTTACAGAAATGTTTCTCTACAATAAAGGCCTACGTCAAAAATCGCAATCGCTTATGCAAATCCTCGACACAGCCATGCTCAGCACTACTCACACTCTCGAAAATGTGGGCGAGTCCACTTCTGAACCCAATGTCCTGGACTTTGCTAGGCAGATCAACGACGGCTCCTTTCATATTCAAAATGCCCGACAGCTTTTACTAGAAAAAATGTTTGTTCCTGAGGGTGTTGACGGAGACTCCTATTTCACTAAATCTTTCTGGCCAGAAGAACTAACTGTATCAGTTCTCAAATGCTTTCTTTCCATTGAGGACATTATATACAGTGAGCTGAAAGAATATTTGTTGGACTCGGCGTTTGACAACGAAAATTTGCTTAAGAAACTTGCCATTTCACAGTCTATCTTTGAGCTATGTGTCAACCAGTGCATCAACGAGTACAAAGATCGAGTAACTGCAAAAGAGAACGAAGCAGCCTCAAAACCTCAATGTCTTGTAAGTCAGTCGACAGTAAGACGCTGGAGAGACCTGACAAGCGATCTCATCTATATTGCTTCACATACCTGCAAAGTGGATACCTTCCGCATTCGCTACAACTGGGTCTGCATCTTTGCAACACAGGGTGATGGCTCCGCTGAGCACACTCTTGAAACTTTTGATGACTTTGCCAAAGAAATTCCTGACAATTTCTCTCTGTCTTTTCCCAACACTCCAAACATCTCTCGCTGTTCAGTTGACAGCATAAAGACACAAGCAGCGAAGTTTAAAACAACCTCCGCCTTCGAGCACATTTTCAAAGCTGCCGAAGAGCGTCACGATATCATTCATCCGCCTGTGGTCTCCAAAGCAAAAGCTAAGAAGCAAATCAAAAAAATTGCACCGAAGCCCGAGGATTCCAATACTGATACTCCAATCGCTCAACCTGAATCTGAATCTTGGCAAGAAAAGCCACCAACAGAACAAAATCAGTCGGAACTAAGAAAGGAGAAGCTGCGCGAAAACGCCTTCAAGATCATTCCTACACTTGAGGCAATCTTAATCGAAGACCATTCTGACGATCCCAAGTATGATGCTATTCTTCAATTTTTCAATGGTGCGTCTATTGGATTCAAGCTACAGCTTTGGTATCAGCTTTTTGATGCTTATGAAGACATTGGAAAAGAAAACGAGTCGTTTGAAGGATATCTAAAGCTGTTGACTTCTTCTATTGACACTTTCACTGATCCCTCTTTTGTCAAAAACAGTCCTTCTCAAAGACAAACTATCATTGTCAAATCCCTTTTTGTTTGTGCTGATATGGGAATGCGGATGCTGAAACTCTTGCTCAGGTCTCGAGAGCTTCTGGTCCTAATACCCAAGAGTCAAAAACATGATTTGTATCGTAATCTTCTGAGCCTGGTTCGGATGCTGCAGATCCATGTGGCGTTGGAAGGCCAGGGGTACGCAGATGTTAAGTCTGCTCAAATTGGTTGGCCCTCTATTCGCAATCGGTTTCATGAGTTGATCACCGTCTCTTGGTGTCTGTGCTACATTTTCTTCAAAGAGGCGATGCCAGAAGACACGCCAAAACGAGCCGAACATCTTAACGATGCTTTGTCTTGTGTTCACGAAGAAATCAGCGGTTATTGCTGTGCAGCTAACGGGGCCCTTTTAGATCTCAGCTTACAAGAACTTGCCCAGATTCCATACAGCGTTTCTGAGACTGACCTGCTCCAGTGCATGCATTGCAGGTATGGCCTCACTTTGAGTAATGAATGGTTCTCTCCATACATTCACTCCTCTACACCTGTGCCTATTACTAGGTCGGCCATTGATTTATTTTTACCTTTCTTGATGGATTTTACCGCACGCAGAAAGAATTTCTCGCAGGATATCTTGAAAAAAGAGCTCAAAGGTGTTTTCGATAGCTTCTGGACACAGCTCAAGCATGAAAAAATGTCTTCTGACTTGAATGCCAGTTATAATGATGGTGTTCTTGGCCGCTTTTTCAACAATCAGGTTCTACCTAGCATTTTAAAATCGGCAGTCACTGGTAACCTGAAACTGGGCTTCATGAAGGCTAAAGGAAATGTGGGCAATATTGGCAGAACGGGATATTATTTTGTCATGGGAGAGGCGCAATACGCTATTTGCAGAATACGAAAGCGGTCGGGTGCCTTTCGACCCGAGGATGCTCAAGAGCTTATTCGATTTTTTGAGCTGGACATCATTTGTCATCCAGAGCGAGTTGAGTCTTGGCTTGGCATCTCACAGGCCTATGACATGATAGTTGAAGATTTGCTGTTGGCGAGTGCAGATGCAACTAGTGTTCCAGCTAAGAAAACAGCTCTTGCATCGATATATGCAAAGGCTATTTTAGCAAGCTGTATGGCACTCAATTCAATGGTAAACCGAAAAAGCACTGATCCTGTTTTCAATAAGGCTTTCTTCAATCAAACGTCGGTTACACTTTGGGAATTCATGGCTAAGCTGCTCTATGGTGCGTGTCGCCGCCCCATGGCTATGTCTCCTTTTGAATCTGAAACAGCAGCATTCCGGTTCGGTCCCCGCGGTCTGTACATGGACAAGAACCTATATCGTGTGGGGGAAAAGTCAGTGATGAGGCTAATTTTGCAGCTGATAAATGTTAGCATCAAAGAAAATCCGTCGGACTGGCACAGTTATTTCTTGAAATCTAAGATTCTCTATCGTCTTGGTTACGACTTTCAGTCTGTGCTGACTACTCTTCTGGAAGCTGTAACAATAGTCGGCAAAGAGCGTGGACCAGAGCCCATTATTGAGCCCCATTACAAACTTGTTTCTATGGTCTACAAGTATGTGAAGTCTGGCGCCGTCAATCCAGATGCTGGACTTTTGCTATTGCAAAAGACACCTTATTTTGACACTGCACTGCTTCCAATTGACATGGAGCCAACGCCTTTGAATAAGTTTGGTGTTTCTGCACTTGCGACTTTGCAAAAGATCAAGGTCTCAGATAAAAAGAAGTGGCACCACCGCCCCACGTACCGCATCTCACAGATTCTGTTTGAAATGTTTCACAATTACTCTCGAGCTAAAGAGGAAATGAAGACATTTTTTACATTGAAGGCACAGGGCAAGGTTCTGGTTCAGTTTTGGAAGCCAGAGCTGGAGCGTCCTGGTCAGCACTTTCTCTTTGTCTACCAGTACATCACCTACTTTGTTCAGCTTCTCGAAGCGACAGAGTCTATTGAAGAAATGAGCATCCTTTGCACAAAGCTCAGACGGTATGCAAGTAATGTTGCAGACCACCTCAAGGCTTGGGAATTTGCGTGCAGTGCAATCTCTAGAACTGCCAAGGCTCATTTAAAACTGCCACCCAAGTTTTCTGATAATGTTATTGCTACCTTTGTCTACGATGAGTTCAATGTCACGGCAGATGCCATTCAGAGACTGATTCTGGAACAGAATCAGAAGCCTGAACTTGCTGATCTACTTGCTATTGCTGTTGATGTAAGGCGGTTGAATAACGGTTTTGGTTCTACTGCCCCAGTTGATGAGATGGTGATATCAGTCTACCTGAAAATCTTTCTGTCGTACTATGACAAGGTGGCCAATATTCTCCCGCAGACAGCTTCTTATGTTTCCAACATGTATGGCATGGGGCAAAGTCGTGTGCAGGTATTCCAGCAGAAAAATCTTGCCACCGCCTGGCAGACCACGGTTGGATCTCCAACTGTGTCTCATACGCCTGTCCCAGCGCCTGTTTCTACCACCCCTGGACTGGACAGCGCTGGTAGTCGTATCTCTGTCAACGACCTGCTGAGCGGAGCGAGTGCTGCGGTTGAGACCGTATCCAACACACCTTCACCCAGTGCAACGGGCCCGCATCAGACGTACACAAGTACAGCGCCATCGCCCTCTCCTTCTGCTTTGCCATCAAACGCCAGTCCTCTTAAAGCATCACCTCCAATTAACGGAGGTACGCGCAACCGAGTGCGAGTGACTCGGCGAGATGTGATTGGCAAGGCAGTAATTTTGAGCAAGGAAATGATTGCCAAGTATGATCCGGGTAAACTCGAAATCCACTGAAGATCCCTACAGCCATGTAATTAATTATTTATTGTATATTACTCATCATCATCTACCGCTGCTGCGCTTCTAGACACACCCCATCGTTCTCTGTCCCTGCCGTCTTTGATTGCGTTGATGTTTTTAGGGCCTTCTGACACTACCTTTTCTCTTATGAGCTCTTGCTTGAGTTCAGCATCCTTCTGCTTGCGCAATTTCGACTTCATTTCCAGCGCCGACATGGCGACAAATGACTCGGGCGATCTCGTCCCATCCAGCAGCTCCTTGCACAGATCACTGTCCTTGTCCCGGAGAGCTGCCAGCATTTGCCTAAATTTGACCCGGTATTCATCGTTTATGCAATGGAATGTATCGTATAAGTTATGCTCTATAGTTTTTGCGAGAGCCAGCTGATCTTTATTTGCTGAATCAGCTCGCTTAAGGATGGATTCTATGCTAGTTACCGCCGCACTCCGTACTTTCTCGGTCTCTTCCGGCGTCGATTTCACAACCGGCCTCGCAATGGGGCCTTGCTGCTGAATCTGGCGCCTGCGTTTAGCGATAGCCTGGCGCTGAGAGGCAGTCAGGATCTTGGGCATCAGGTAGGTTACTGGATTTAGTCAAACCGTGGGAGGGGTTATATAGTCGTAATGTAGGTGGAGCGAAGGCAGTTCCCAAGCCTTTTGCGGATCAAAAGCTGGAACAGGTGTATTCAGGCAGATTTCATTGCCAAAATGACTCTGTGGCTTGTTTCCTTCAGCTATTCTTCTCTGGATGGCTTTTTTTTAAGCCCTTCTGTTCTTTACGTCTCCACTCCACACACTCCTCGCTGACATAATCATTCCCGCACCTGCCGTGTTGCTTACCTCCCAGCACCCTAACCTCTTTCCACAAGTCAAATTTCATCGCTTCCTCCTCCTTCGCACCTTTCCGATCGCAATGACCCGGAGAATCCCTGTGCGCAGTGCCAAGCGGATGGCCAAGTTCGAGTCGCCCGCTCCACATACTCCTCGTCCTGCGATCGATTTCACCCGCAAATATCCCCAGAAGGACGCCTCTACCGAGACCTTTGCCGAACGCATTTTCAGAAAGACTAGTTACGCCCTACAAAACGACAAACCGCATTTCCGTCTGGGTGACCAGCAGGTCTACTTTCCCTACGACAAAATCACGCTTCTGCGCCCCAATGCTAAGCACACGCCCTACCAGGCAAAGTTTATGGTGCCCCGTAATTTCAACAAGCTGGATCTCAGAGACTATCTGTGGAACGTTTATGGACTACGAGCCTTGAATGTGACTACACAGCTGCTGTGGGCCCGCTGGAAACGTGACACTGTCCGCTCACCGCGATACAGAGACGCGCAAATCAAAAAGATGACAATTGACATGCCGGAGCCGTTTGTGTGGCCCGAACCCGTGACTGAACGACAGGCCCAGTCCGAATATCAGATCTCGCTTCATGAGGAGCTGCGTAAATATTCAGAGGATGTTGGCCGCTTGGGTTCTGACCAGCTTAAGCCTCCAACGTCATTTGGCGGTTTGGTGGGGCCCTATGCCCCGGTAGCCCAGCCTTTTATTGGCAAAAAGACTGATAGGGCTCTCAAGAGTGCCCTCAAGAAGAGTGAAAAGGCTGCAGCTCTCAAGAACGATCAAGAGCTGATAAAAGAGTATCTTGGTATGTAGATATGTAAATAGAACTGGACTGCCTGGCATGGGTTAAGTCTAATACATTTGAATAACAGGTAGTGCAGCCAGGGGAGACGATATTTTGTATACATTGTTTACTTCTGGTCATGACAAGATTGCCTCTGTTTACCTCGATTCGAAATTGATGCATTGAAAAAATAAATATTAAGATGGAATTCGTTGAATGGCAAAACTCTGGCAAGCGCAATCCGTCTCAAACGAAGCTAAAATCCACCACGGAAACCCTTTCTTGTAACTGGGGGCTTTGGATTAATGGCGTTCTGGTTCTGCATGCCGCCACGACCACGAACCCTAAACTCGTACGCCGTTTGTGGCTTTGGCGTGGGAATGCTTGAAGTACCAGTGGTGCGCCGTGTCATAGCCCGTAGACGCTCGTCCGACATCATCCTGATTTCGCTCTGGCCATCTCCCGGCGATGAAGCAAGAGTCCTCTGATTAAATTCATTGGCAACCTCGCGGAATTTCTTTTGCAAGTCATTGTACTCCTCGGCCTTAGCCTTGTAGGCCAGATCAAGCTGCGAAATGCTGTCCTGGATCTCATTCTTGCAGCTGCGCACAAAATCTAGAACCTCTTTGTTGGGCTTCAGACGTAGCTTCCGCAGCTGCTCCTTCATATTCTCTAATTGTAGAGATAGCGATTGCTCTATTTGGTTCTTATCCAATTTTGCAGCATCGCGTTCAAGCTTGAGTTCTTCAGCGCGAATTTCAAGCTCTTCGATTTTACGGTCACGCAAAAGCTCTAATGCAGCGGAGTCAGCATCCTTTTCAGGGTTCTTCTTGACCTCACCAACAGGAATACCTTGCTCCAACCCTGACTGTAAAAAGCTAAGTTCCATTTCCAGGGCGCTGATTCTCGTTTCCTGACGTACAGATAACTCGACAAGAGATTTGTTGTCACCAACATATTTATGAATATCAGTGTTCAGGCGTGAAATTTCTTCCTGCAAGCGCTCGGCCTCAGCAGCCAGTTTCTTTTTTTCCTCCATTGAGCCCAACATTTCCTTTGACTTTGTTTCCAACTCACTTTGAAATGAAAGCACATTTTTCTCCAGCTGTGCTTTGCAGCTAGCAAGTTCAGAATGAAGACGCTCGTTTTTTCTCTCCATGAAATCTAGTTGATCATTAAATCTTTGCCATTCCACAAGACGTTCTTTGATTCTGCGCACTCTAAACTGAGTTTGGTAGTAGAGGTAGGACATGAACTGCCGTTCATTCTTTTGAATAAGAAGCTCACGCTCATAATAGATAATGTCTTCTTGAGAAGCAGGGATAGGGTGACCTCCATTCTCCACTGAAGGAACAGGTAAATTGGTTGAGGCTGCTATTGATGAGGACCCGCTGACCTTAGTATGTTGAACAAGAGTATCTGGGGAAGGAGCAGAGGCCGGAAGAAATCCAGGAGATTTTGAATCAGATGAAACTGGAGCCAGGCGTGGAGAGGCTGTTGGTCCCTGCCGAGGTGATGACCCCGGATTCAGTCCAGGAGAGGCAGTAGCATCCTTCTCTGAAAGTAGACCACGATGTGTACCATCATCCAGTGACAAGTCATCGGGTACAGCTGTCACCGCAGGATCATAGAGCTTGTTGTGGTCTTCAATGAGGTTGTCGATAGTGGGAGACTCCACAGATTCATCAATCTGATGACTCTTGTCCGAGTATTGTGGTTTTCTGAAAACGATTGGAGCAAAGTCCGGCGTCATTCGGGAACCAGCCGCTTTGGCCGGTGCGCCAGAGTCGGCCAACTTTGCGGCAGTAAGCGCTCTACGCAGTGACTGTCCGCCAGGAGCATCAAATAGTGACAGGCGGCGAATGTTGGATCTAGTTGGCACAGTGATGATAAGATCCATGCATATGGAAGCAATGTCCAATGCCGATCCCATTTTGGTAAAACGCTCAGTGTCTGCAAGCTCCTGCTTTGCAGAGAGCATGAGCAAAGTTGGGTTGAGCGCTACCAGCTCAACCAATGAGGATGACTTGCGAGTAATGAGCTCTGGGTCCCAAAAGTCTGTGAATTTGCGCTCATAGTGGTGAGAGTCCAGGTATTCATTCGGGTCGCGAAGAAACTCAATAAAGTTTGCTGGAAAAAGAGCATAGAGAAAAGTAAAGAGAGGAGCTTCCTCGGGGTAACGAGCAGCCCCTCTAACGTCCTGATCAAAGTCAAGCACATCCCATACCGCAAAATTTGATACCTCAGAATAGGAGTTGTCCCTGGATAACGATGGATCTGGCGCCAGTGTAAGAGCATCCGACGATTGTAAGGGTTTTTGTGGGCTATCTTGCTCTAGATTTGAAGTTGTTTCCTCATCTAGCCGCTGGTCTTTCCAGGAACAGAGACGACCATAAATGGCAAACATTTCAGGCATTCGAGGGACGAGTTGACGACAAACACACGGAATTATCATCGCCATGATGGAGGCCTCGAGCGTCAGAGCCGCTTCACTTAGATCGCGCTGCAATGCTGTCAAGATATTTTCAAATAGAGGCGACTCACTAATGACATGCAAATGGGGCGATGGCTCGCAGACAAAAGCTGATAAGAGTGATAGAAGCTGAACACGATGTGACGCGTGCACAAACTGATCGTTGATAGCTGAAAAGAAGTCTGCCGGTCTTATCAGACCGTAGCGCTTTAGCAGCATTTGAACGTTGCCCTGGATGAGCCTCCAGCGTTCTTTTTCAGTGCTGGAAGAAAAGTTAAGAAACGGGTTCTCCTGCTCCAGATAGATGGCAATGAGCCAGGAGACCGCCTTGGAAGAGTTGGAGCGCAGCATATCCTTCAATTTGGGGTCTCTGGTCTCAGTATTTGTAAGAAACGTCACCACCACGTTTTGAGACGCAGCCACAATAGTGTTGCGGTAGCCTGCCGAGTTGATGGCGGAGGGGACACAAAAGTCAAACCAGTAGTAGAAGGCCTTGTACTCATAAATGTACTTTGCAAGAGAGGCCAGGATAACCAGAAAATGGCTCTGCTTGATGCCCGTGTCATCGGCCACCCGGTGCATATGAAGATTACGGAGCTCATCGTGGAGCTTGGCCGAGTCAGCCAGGTCCAGGCCAAAATCAAGAGTTTCTACAAAGTCATCGAAATCTTCTAGAAGGTCTGGGACAGGCTTGAACTCACCGTGAGCAAAGCTCTCGTCTAGGGCCCGAAAGAGAGCTCGGATTTGAGTTGCAGGCATAAAGACAAGTAAACTGAGAGAATGGGAGTTTAGTGGGGAGCCGCCAGCCAGTAAGTAGCGCTAGTGAGTAGGGGTGGGGTACTACTAGGGGAGGAAGGAGTGGGCAAGGCCAAGCTGGTTCCAGCGCCAGTGTGCTCAGATAACAGGTATTTTTAGAGGATAAGTATTCAAGCTGTCAATTTAAGATTGTTCTCGGATAGTCTTGGGATGGAGTTCCCATAGGACTTTGATTCAGTTCCTCACACCCACGGTGTTCCAGTAGCCTCTTGCCTTCCACTTGCCCCCTACTTGTCCCCTACTTGTCCCCTACTTGCCCCCTACTTGCCCCCTACTTTGCCCCACACTTGCCCCCTACTTGCCCCACACTCGCCCCTTACTTGCTCCCTACTTGCCCCCTACTTGCTCCCGACTCAACCTGCTTGCGATCAGCCATGTCTCTACTTTCAATCGTGAAAGCCGCCGATACTGTGCCATTCCATGGCCCTTCAGCAGTGGAATCTGATAGCAACATGTACAGGTTCTGTGCTCATGACGGCACTGTGATAGGCCATATCATCCCTGCTGTTGTCGAGGCGTTTTCCTCGGAGGCTGCTGTTAGCGTGGATGCGTCGGCCAGAACTGTGACGATCGTTGCCGACACCTTTGAGGGCCGCAACAAAGCCTTTGCCGAGCTTCTGCAGCGCTGGAAAGCTGCAAAAAAGTTCCCGGTGCTCGAGGGCTGGCGCAACGAGCTCTATGTAGTCTACTGCCCCACCAGCAGGCCCTATATGCTGGTTGAGCGTGCCGGCTCGGCCCTGCTTGGGGTTGTCACCTACGGGGTCCACCTTATAGGATACACCCGCGACAATGCTGGAGCCATCAGTGGAATCTGGGTGCCCCGGCGGTCATTGACCAAGCCCACATATCCTGGCATGCTGGACAATACGGTTGCCGGCGGGATAGGCTACCCGTACGGCCTTATGGAGACAATGGTGAAGGAGTGTGGAGAAGAGGCTGATATCGACGAGGAATATGTGCGCCAATGGGCGCGCCCTGCAGGTGTCGTGTCATACATGTACCGCAAGGTTGTTGCCTACGACCGCGATGAGGGTGTTGTTCAGCCCGAGGTAGAGTTTGTCTACGACATGGAGTTTACTCAGGGCACTGTTCCGCGTCCGCGAGACGGTGAGGTGGAGTCGTTTGAGCTAATGGATCTGGCCTGGGTGCGCGAGATGCTGGATGCCGGTAAGTTCAAGCCCAACTGTGGGCTGGTGACGGTGGATTTCCTGGTGCGTCATGGTCTGGTGGATCCGGAGGAGCCGGGCTATATGGAGATTTTGCAGCGGTGTCACCGGAGGCTGCCGTATCCTTTGAGGTAATAAATAGACTGAGTGAGTGCAGTGACTATGAGTTTTTTTTAGGCCGAGATTTTGGCGCCTGCTTGCTCAGCAGCCTGCACTGCGATGTGCACACATGTCTTGTGCATCTGGAAGTTTGATCTTCCATTTTGCATAGGCGCCAGTACAATAGCTAGAGAAGAGCATTATCACCTTTCTCATGGAGTCAATTAAACCTTTGCCTTTTCCTAGTTCTTTTGTATACGTGGAAAATTCCCTCTGCGAAATACCCCCTGCCAACCTCTCCTGACTGGATTGCCTGCTGTGGACATGTGCCTCGAGCAAGCCGCAACCCCTTGCCTGCCGCGGGCAGCAGATCCGCGCTCGAAGAAACCAAAATTAGACAAATCGAGTCCGAGTTTCCGAGACGCAGATCTCGCTTTCAAGCTTCGCAAGCTTGCCTTCTCTCCGAGGCAAACTTGTGGCTTGCATGCGCTGGCAGAGATCTTCCGGAAGGGTCATGTTTCAGGGTCCACCGCCTGAGTAACTTCTGGGCACACCAGAAAGCCCGGCAGCCGGCCTGAGTGCACTACAAAGCTGAAGTCGCCAGTTCAGACTTGTTCTGTTTCTCAATTTCTCGTCTCCAGCAATGTTTTTTTTTTCACCTCCCCTCTTCCTCCCTCCTTCACCCTTCTCCTCTCCACAGGTTCATTAGAGCCTGAGATGCTGCAGCTACCCGATGGGATGCCAAATTCGGAAATGGACCCAAACCCGCTCTTTACACGCTGCCAACGTGTAACCTTTCACCCAAAGCATATAAAAAGGCGCACCTGCCCTCAGTTGCTGCTTTGACGAGACGTTTCGCAATGAGTGAAATCCGCCAGCGATCCAAAAAAGGCAGTCGGGGACCCTCCTCATCTTCGTCTGCCGATGCCAAAAAGGCTCCGGTTGCTATTGCCCAAACTTCCACAAAAGAGGAGCGCGCCAGCACCGACCCGCTGCGCTCCAAAAAGGCGTTCCGCTATGCCAATCTAGTCCTGACTATTTTGGCATTTGTCACGCGCTTCTACAAAATCAACGAGCCCGCGCAGGTCGTTTTCGATGAAGTCCATTTCGGCAAGTTTGCGTCCTACTACCTCGAGCGCACTTACTTTTTTGACCTCCACCCGCCAATGGCAAAGCTCCTGTTTGCTCTCGTCGGCTACCTGGTGGGCTACGATGGCGCCTTCAAGTTTGAAAACATTGGCGACGACTACATCAAGGCCAAGGTTCCCTACGTGGCGTACAGAGCTCTGCCGGCTACCCTCGGCTCTCTCACAGTGCCAATTGTCTTTATGACCCTCGAGGAGTGCGGATTTTCCCTGCTGTCTTGCGTTGTTGGTGCCTCGCTCGTCCTCTTTGACAATGCCCACATTGCAGAGGAGCGTCTCATTCTTCTCGACGCGTGTCTCATTCTGTCAATGGCCGTCTCTCTGTGGTGCTACGTCAAGTTCTCTAAGCAGCGCAAGCACCCGTTTTCCAATGAGTGGTGGAAGTGGCTCATGCTTACCGGCACCGCTTTGTCATGCGTCATCTCTACCAAGTATGTAGGTGTTTTCACCTTTGCTGGCGTCGGCTCGGCGGTTCTCTGGGACCTCTGGAACCTGCTCGACATTCGCGCAGGCCTCACCATGAGACTCTTTTACAAGCACTTTTTGGCCCGCAGTTTTGCCCTCATTATCTACCCCTTCATGCTCTTTTTGTTTTGGTTCTGGCTCCATTTTGAAATTCTGTCCCGCTCAGGCCCCGGCGACTCCTTCATGTCGCCAGGTTTCCAGGAGACTCTCGGTGATAACATTCTCGCCAAGGAGGCCAAGCCCCTCAACTACTTCGACACTGTCACAATCAAGCATAAGGACACTGGCGCATTTTTGCACTCGCATGAAGAGTACTACCCGCTTCGTTACGACGATGGCCGCATCTCGTCTGAGGGCCAGCAGATCACGGGTTATGCTCACGAAGATGATAATAACGAGTGGTTGATTGAACCCATCAATTTACAAACTTTCAACAAAAACACGCCACTCTTCACCAACGCCATTATCCGCCTGAAGCACACTGGTACCGACACCTACTTGCGCACCCACGATGTGGCCTGTCCTTTCTACCCCACCAACGAGGAGTTCACCACCTGTTCAGAGGAGGACACCTTTGACCAGTCCAACTCTTGCTTCAATGACACCATGTTTGAGGTTCGCCCCGCTGTTTCCAACAACCGTGAGCGTTTGAGAACGAAAATGTCTCTGCTCCGTTTTGTTCATGTCCCCACCAAGGTTGCCATGTGGTCTGACTCCAAGCCTCTCCCGGAATGGGGTTTTGGCCAGCAGGAGGTCAATGGTAACAAGCACCAGAGTGACTCAGCTTCTGTGTGGTATTTCGATGACATCATTGGTCTGGAGGATCCTGTTCGTCTGTCGGCTCTCGCTGTGACACGTACTCCCAAGCACAGGCCATTCCTCGAAAAATATAAGGAGCTGCAAAAGATCATGTTTAGACAAAACAATGCGCTTGTTGTGGACCACCCTTACTCGTCGGAACCTATCACCTGGCCATTTCTCATTCGCGGTGTCTCCTTTTGGACGAATGATGCGGATCGCAAGCAAATCTATTTTATTGGTAACTTTGCTGGCTGGTGGCTTGAGATTTTCCTGACCGTGCTGTACGGTGCGATTCTGGTTGCGGATCAGCTCACGCGCCGCCGTAACTTCAACGCCATCTCCAACCGTGCCAGAAACAAGCTGTACATCAGTACCGGTTTCTTTGTGGGTAACTGGGCTCTTCACTATTTCCCTTTCTTCCTCATGAACAGACAAAAGTTTCTGCATCACTACCTGCCGGCCAACCTTTGTTCAGCGCTTGTGGCTGGTTCGCTGTTTGACTTCTTGTTTGGCGAGTTGGAGGATGAGGAGGAGCGCAAGACCAAGAACAGCGTTTTGCGTCTGGCCTCAGCGATAACTCTCGTTGTCATTGTTGCCTGCTTCTTCTATTTCGCTCCGTTGACATACGGAACCAAAGCACTCACGATCCCGCAGGTGCAAGCACGCCAGTGGATGGGCATTGAGCTTCACTTTGCCAAGTAAACATTGCGGATCCGCATATAAAAATTGAACTATATAGTATGAATAGATCTAAACGATCGTTAGACAGTGTATTCCAGTTGCCCTTATTGACACAACTCCGCTGTGCCGCGGCATCCCGGTGCGCGTCCTCGGAAAAATTCCCGTGCCCGCTTCCGGCATTCACATTGGGCCAGTGCTGAACTAGAAATAATGCAAAAATTGCCATATTGTAAGTCCTGTTCAGAGTTCTTTTCTCATCCTTTAATCTCTTTTGTAGCCATTTGTTTCGGTCCCGTCTGTTGCCATTTGCTCTCCAATCATTCTGGCACTACCCCACTGTGGGGTATCAACAAACGTGAAATGCGTGCTATATAAGTAGTGCATTAGGCCCCACCACCCCTCCTCAATGACAACTAGGTATGTTTGATAGGCTAAAAACAGTGGAATGCCTGGTTCTTTGGGCTCTCTTAAAGTAAACAGTAAACAGCTAACCCAGGTATCGTGTAGAGTATGCGCTCAAGTCGCACCGCAGGGACGAGCTGATTGAATGGATAAAGGGCTTGCTGGCGGGCCCTTTTGTGCTGACAGCCGGCCCCGTGCGCCAGCTGCGGATTGGAGACGACTCTCGATCATCTGCAGAGACCCGCAGGCGCTATGCCGAGATCTTTTACGAAGTTGAGCGCCTCATTGAGGGCCATATTCGGGCGCATGCGCTCAGCGATGGTACAGATCTTTACATACGAAGCCGGCTGAGCCAGCTGGTGCCCTCGGTGGGCAAGTTTTTCACCAAATTGCCGCTCGAGAGAGCATTTTATGTCCAGGACGAGAAAAGGTCAATCTCCCGCCGGCGTCTTGTTGCACCGTCGTTCAATGATATCCGTCTCATCCTCAATACGGCGCAGGTGATGAGCCTGGCAGCTGGAAAGTACCCGGTCAAACTTGTCACATTTGACGGTGATGTGACGCTCTATGATGATGGTAAGAGCTTAGAGCCGGATAACCCTGTTATCCCCCTTTTGGTATCGCTGCTCAAACGCAACGTTTATGTTGGAATTGTGACAGCCGCTGGCTATAGCGAGAAGTCCGGCGAGAAGTATCAGGCTCGCCTTTATGGCCTTGTTGATGCCATTTTGGAAAGTTCTGAGCTGTCTCATGTTCAGAAAAACAACCTGCTCATCATGGGCGGAGAGGCCAATTTCATGTTTCGACTCGACGCAAATGAGAAGCGCCTGATGTGGATCGAGCCTGAGCAGTGGATGCATTCGGAACAAAGTGGATGGAGTGAGGGAGACATGCAGAGTCTCCTAGATATTGCTGAAAGCACTATCCGATTGCTACAAAAAATGATGTCATTGCCGGGCGAGATTATTCGCAAAGAACGCTCAGTAGGTATTGTACCAATTGCTGGGCACATTATTTGCCGAGAAGAACTTGAGGAGCTTGTGCTCAATGTTCAATTTAAATTGGACAACACAGAGGTCGGCAGGCGCCTGCATTTTTGCGCCTTCAATGGAGGATCAGATGTGTGGGTGGATATCGGAGACAAGCGACTTGGTGTGCTCAATTTACAGAAGTATCTGGGCGGCATTCGTGCAAACGAAACTCTGCACGTTGGCGACCAATTTGCATCTCTTGGTGCCAATGACTTCAAGGCTCGCCAAGCCGCGTGCACGGTGTGGATTGCGAGCCCGCGAGAGACGGTTGGCATCATTCGCGAGTTGACTTTGTATATGGATGAGTTGTTGGATGACTGAATAAATAGGTACATTAGAAATGTAATTAATGGTGAATAGCGACGTCTTGAGTTCTTTGTGCAGTATCAAGAAATGCCACATCTCGCACAGCAAGATCATGAATCTCTTGCCTGTTCTGCCATGAGTTGGTCGAGCTCGTCTTCGTCGTCATCAATTGCTGGCGCTCTCCGAGCCTGCTGCTCCTCGGCAAGAAGCCGATCTAGTTCCTCTTCGTCGTCGTCATCAACTGCCGATATCTTACGCGTCTGCTGTTCTTCAGCCAACAAGCGGTCTAATTCTTCATCTTCTTGTGCAGCGGGGGTTTTGAGGGCTATGGATGCCTGATGCTCTTCAGCCAGCAAGCGATCAAGTTCCTCCTCATCATCGGCAGCATCTGGTGCGCCCCGAGCTTGTTGATCCTCTGCCAATAGCCGATCGAGTTCCTCTTCGTCGTCATTAGCAGACGGCACGATATGCGCCTCCACTCTCGGCTGTCGCTCGCCTTCCGGCTCAGCATATATGTCATCAAGGGCATCATCAAATACTCCGCGAGCCGCTGGTTCTTGAGCATCTGGGCCCACTGGCACCGAGCCTGTGCCCTCGACAGCCTCCCCGCTCCAGTCCAAGTCCGGATACATCTCCTTTTCGATAATGGCCATGCGGAAATTGCGCACTTCAGACTTGCTTCCCTGTTTCTGAGCCATGGCAATAAAATCCTCAAACGTGGCCCGCGGAAAGAGCTTATGGGCCCACATGATGTAGGTGTCGATAATCTTGTCGAGATTGCGCTTTTCGTTGCCTTTGCCAGTTTTGAAGTTGACCTTGGGAAAAAGAGAGTTTTGGAGGAAGGCAATACCTCCTGGGCCAGTTAGTTTCGCTGCGTCGAGTTTGGCGATGGGCTTGCGCTTGGAGAGAACGACTTCGGCGTCAACATCAGCCCCGTCGGGGTCTTCAGGGGCCTGGGTTTCACCAGGGATTTCAGCGGCAAAGTCAAGCTGGGGGGCCTTATTAGGATCAAAATCGTCAAGAAGATCATCCAAGATGTCGTGTTCTGGCATGGCTGGCGGATGGTTTGATGAAAACGTTACGCGGACTGTTTTCGCGTAGGACGCGTTTTGGGCTTAATTGATTTAGTGGGAGTTGCTTGAAAATGTAGGGGGTGGG